>VDFB02353281.1:0-88165 GCA_007258455.2 Sequoia sempervirens
AAGATTCACAACTTAGGGGATGCAAGGTGTCGCATCAAGCCACTAAGAGGAATATAATATGCTAGGAGATATCACACTCGTAAAGGGCATCACACCCAATGTCACCACAAAGCGAAAGATGTTGGTTATTTTTCTTGCAACCTTTAATCCTAAGAAGACACATAGTGCCTAAACTAGGGGATTGAATATTTAGGACAAGAAATCTGCACTATCAATGGATTGAAGACAAGAAAAGCCAATGAATAAGGCTATGAAATCCTTCTTCACTTTCAGCTCCATAGGACTCAGGAGGATGCTCCTAATTGTAGGCCTGATTTTAAGATAAATTTATGCTAAGCAACAAACTATAGACTTATGAAAGGGGATAGTTCTCAGGTATATGAGTTTAATGGGTATTGTATATTCTAATAGTTTCAATTATAATCCCATTTGCATTGAAAATTTTAGAGAACACATAACTTAGATATCTTCATCTCAAACACGTAGAGGGTTGATAGATAATATTATGTCAAATTTAGCCTCTATACTCTTTGAGACACCATGAAGATACAAGAAACAAATAAATTAAACAAGAAAGAAAATGAACATCCAAGTAAAAGGGCTTTAAATAATTTAGATTGTTTTTGAAAATGTCTTAGGCTTTATGATAGATCAATTCCTTATTATGAGCCATAGAGTCAAATATAAAACTGCAATAGAGATCTTATTAGCAAACCAATTTCAACCAATGGATTTAAAATATGTTAATTCCTTACATTAAAAAATCCACTCATATATCCATAAAGTTCTACTTAGCAATCCCACCCTCGCACTCAAAATTACAGTTATCTGATCAAAGTAATTTAAAACTATTTACTTGAAATAGAACCATGGCCAAAAAACATAATCACAGGAAACTTGTGGTGAAAAATTCAAACAATCATTGATATATTAAATTCATATAATTAAAAGCATACAAATCTAGAGACAACTTCATGAACAACAATTTGTTTATGCACAAATCGATTACCATTTTCTCATAAAATAAAACTATTACAATTTACATATTCTATATGTGACTCAAACTCATCACTATCCCACCTTACTCTCCTAATTCATAATTTCAGAACCCTTTACAAATGAGAAGAATAAAGAAGATATAGAAGAAGGAGAAGCCCTAAAACTACATCTCTAGTTGACACCTGGATCCATTCTTCTTCGTTGATCTGTAACTGCCTTCAGCTCATGAGGAATCTTCATGCATCTTTCCTTTTCTTTCTCTCTAACATAAAACATTCCCTTCCATTGAAAATATATGTTTGCCACAAACAAAGTCCTTCAATCTAAAATTTATCATGACTATCAAAACCTTCACTCTTTTGTTTTGCTTGGGCTACAAATTTATCATTTCATTGTAAAAAGTATTCACTTCTCCCTCATTTTACCCTGTATTGTGAAAGTGATTATGTTTTCTCATGAAAGCATTTTACTCCTCCTCTGTTGTGCTGCACTTTGCATATTCATCCCCAACAAATAAAATATTATAACTTATAAAGTGAATAATCTCATTCAATTTATTGGAAAAAATAAAATCTAACCCATGCCCATTATATTTTAAACACTCCATTTAAAATATTTTCCTTTCAACCTTAACGACCTTCACAATTTACCTCAAGGAAACAATTTACCCATGGGCCTACACATTTCTTGCCCAATAGTAGATGGATTTTTATTTTATATGGTGAAAGTTTTAATTATTTCACTGGGCACTTTACCCCACCAATACCCACTCTCCCATTCCTCTCCTCTTGACAACACCAACAAAACACATGGGCACATAGGAAAATAAGATTTAAACATTAAAATAAAGCTTTAGTATTGATAAAGAAGGATTTGTTAAAATCTATACACCTCTCCTCCCCACTTCCCCCCACCCTCATGCTAATGTTAGCCCTTCTCTTCATGGGCTAGTAGGGAAACTTTTTTTCTCCTCTACAACTCTACTTTAACCATGGCGACATCATTATTATAAATGTTTACTATAGTCACATGAAGATTTATCTTCTATTAATCGAAATCCTATGTAGGTGAGCTTCCACAATTTGATATGTCCTCACTACAAGCACAAATAGTCTTGTGCAAGGAAGATATGCTCCCAATTCACTCACACATTATAGCATCGACGATTGATGCTAGTTGCAGCAACAATTTCTTGTAACCGTCCTCTAACAATCCTTTGGGGTATCAAGTCGGACCCCCAAATTTGATCAAGCAATCAATGTTTGTGCCCCTTTAAAGATATTAAGGTTCAGACATAAGTAGTCAATTCAACTTTGTTTAGATATTGAGGTTTTCTTGATTTTCTTCATTTTGAGTATAAGTTCCCTTTATTTCCTTTTCCTTTTTTATCACCACATTTATATTTCTCTGTGGTCTTTCCTTGATATTTGACTTATTCTTTAGGTGGTAGGAGTTCACGTGGAATAAAATCTTCAATTCCATTTTCTATGCACTTGGAAAATCCCTCAAGGATTTCAAGTGAAAACTCAACATGACAATTCATTGCATCAATTCACTTCATGTAGCTTAACTTTCTCTCTCTATTTTGAGCCGCTCATCTATTTACAATTTCACATTGCTAGGAATTCATAAATTTTTTGATGAGCATTCATCCACCTTGAGTATAGTCCCCTCAATTCCAAACATAGTTGGAGCTCACTTTGATCCTAAGGCATGGCTACAAACAATACATTGTATAATTGATTTACTTTTTCAGTATCTTGTAGTTGTTCAAAGAACTTAGCAAGATTGAATGTTGTTGTGGCTCTATCCAATAATAACTCAAGTGAAACACCATCTTCTATTCAGTGGCTTTGCTGCCCTCTAATCATGTTTACAATTATTGCAATCTTTGAGACAAAGTTGTCCCTTATTTAATATCACCATCCATTTGATGGCACAATTCTCATGAATGTAAACATTGTATTTTCATTTGACTACCTTGTTGCCCTCTAAAAGGTTGTATTATTGAGCTTTAACCATGCTCATTTTTTAAACCTTATACTAGAATAAAAGATGGACCTTAATTTTTATTCACAACAAAGCAATTTACTTAAAGTGGTTGCAACACTGCAACAATTACAATTTCATGAGTGTGTAAAACATGCCAAGTCCCCATGTGGGCCTAGCTAAAAAAATAAAAATTTTGAAACAAAATTCACTTTGAATTGATCCGAGGATACTTGCATATGCATCTGAGATGAAAAATTTGAAGTGGGTAACCATTAGAATCCATTTATAGGCACTTTTCACTGTAGTCAAAACAAGTCAAGTGGCCTCTGGAATTCCCCTAGGAAGCTAGTCAAATGACCTCCTAAAGTCATGAAAATGCACAAGCAAGAAGACATTTGACCCAAGAATGTAGTCCAACAATGGCTCAAAAAAATAGATTTTGAGGTGCAAGATAGGGTATGTGCAGGATCATGATGAGTCAAAAGGTGGCGATATGATGGGTATATATAGGTATGTGGCTGACAACTTTTTTTTACCCAAAATTGATTAAAAAAAAAGGGTTTTTAAAGGAGATTATCATCTTTCAACCAATATAAATTATTCTTTACTTTGAATTTAATAAATAATTATTATTCATTTTCTATTTGAATTATGAATAAAGTCCCTATTGATAGGTTGATTTAAACACATCTATAGCTTTCAAAAGATATCATTATTTTTGAATCCAAAATATGCTTCATATTCTATGGTTCACATCTACAGGATTAAAAAAAAAGTGAATTTCATGAAGTTTTGACCAAGTTAAGGTGGTTAGACATACGATTTTTTATGCTTTTAAAAGTTGTAATAAAAAATTCATCATTAATTATTTACTTGGAAAAAAATTACAAAAAAATATGCATCACATTGGGACATGATTCCTCTACTTATATCTAAAATCATAAAAAATATTATCCTTTTATTGTGGTTAGGGTGGTCAGACAGACACCTACTTCTTATTTTTTCCCTAAAATTTAAGTATTATTGCATTGAAATTTCAAATTTTCACCAAATAGATTTATTTTCTTTTTAAATAAACCTAGTCATTGAGAAACTAAATTCAATTTGCTACATATTCTATTCTTACATATTTTTGAAAATAATATAGATAACTTATTCAAATTTTTACATCAAGTTGCCTAACTTTGATTTTTTTAAATTTTTCGCCACTTAAGGGTCTATTTTTTCCATAATGATCCATGATGATCCTGTACATACTTGATATTAACATCCAAAGTAGCTTAGTCATACTTTTCTAAAACTATACCTGTTCAAAACTAATTAGGGCTCACCAAGTTGCCACTTAGAAAAAATACCAAATCATCCCCTGGGGAATTTCCATGAGACATACTTGGTCATTTAGGTCCATTGAGTGTGTGTGCAAGAGGTATTTCCTTGAATCATCATTTATCACAAGATATTAAGGGTCAAACTTGACCACCTTGAAACATTTTAGAAATACAAATGTAAAAGTAGAACAAACAACATTTTCTTTCGACCTGGTAAAAATATCAAATTTGATCACGAGACTCTAAAACTAGACTAGGGAGAATATGAATGTGAGGGGAATGCAAGGAATCAATCCAATTTTCTTGAAAATCATCCATATTTGAAATATCCACTTGAACATGAGGCCACTTTGTAGGACAGAGAGTTTGCAAACATAATAGTCCCAAAACCCTCCAGGTTTGCACTTTAAAACACTATCAAAACTCATCATGGGAAGCTAAAAACTAACATGCATGTTCATATATGTCAACTGAATATGCTCACCAAGGGTTTGGCATGAAATTTGACTAGCTTTGATTTATTACCTTCCAAAGTAGCTCACTGGGATAGATTTTTTAGGGGCACTTATGAGTGTGCAAATCAACTTTTTTCATCATGGGCGCTCAAAATTTGAAAATTTTGAAGGTTCCATCAGTGACTCCGATTGGGGACACATGCTCCTTGCTAGCATTGCAAGATTCAATATATTTGGGAGAGTAGACCAAGTGCTAGAACTATTGGGCAATAGAGTCTTTTTTAAATTTTCAAGCCATAGTTGATGGCCCTAGGCCACCAAATAAAAAGAAAAACCCATGTTTTCCTCTGCAAAAACCTAGCTTGTTGAAGGAACTGATTTCTCTCAACCCCCATGTACCTCTCTCACACCAAAACAACATGAGTGAGTGCATTTCTGCAAACACAAGCATCAAGCTAACTTTAAACAAGTGAGAACTTGCTCCTTATTTAGCTTTGTTGTCACATGTCAACCAAATCCCATAGACTAGATCATTGTCGATCCCTTCATTTTCTGAGTTTGTAGCAAATGGTAGCATATGAGGATGCTAATTAAGACCATATATAATAGAGTCTTATCACATTTATTCACCCCCTCATAATGATTATCCTTAAAGAAGATAATATTCCTTAAAAATAGTGTGTAATTCTCTTGTGTGTTGAGAAAAGAATGCTCACACATTTGAAACTACTTTAACCAAATTGCACCATAGGTCATTTTATTATCATTCCAACAACACAACCTAGTCACATCATCCCATGCTTAATGGTTATGAAAATCAGATTTATCAACACCCACAATACCTTCATCTACATTCAAATCAGGGTATTAAAAAAAAATCACCCTCTAATGCATAAACATTGTTTTCCATCCGAGGTTCACACATGATTTCAAATTCATTCTTCAGACTACTATGTGATTCCGTATGGAATGTTTCAAATAAAGATTCAAATAGTTCAAAATTTAACCCATATCCAAAAATTTCACATTGATTTTTTCAAAAAAAGCTCAATATTACTCTCCACAATGTCAATATGAATACTTGAATCACCTTGAATGCCATCACTTTCAGGATTAAAACGATCAAAAAAAGAAATTTCACATGCACTAGTAACTTTATGTGCACTATCAGTTGATAGGAATATTGACCTATGTGCCAAAGACTCATTGTTATATGAAATTTGTTCATGAATGTTTGAATAAGCATCTTTATTTTCTTTCACATAAATGCTTTCCTCATGGGATGAAAACATGTCCATAATCATACTATGAAGATAAGGAACATCAAAAAATAACTCAAATCACATTCACTAACATGAGATCCACCTTTTTTTGCATCATTTGGCTACTCTCCACATAGACCAAAAAGTTCTGCAATATCAATACAATATGAAAATTCATCAAACTATTTCACATTATCAATGGGTAATAATGTTGATTCAAGATCCATGTGCTTTTCATGATGTACATTCTGATCATTCAATAATTGAAACCATTCTTTCATCCATGATTACATCATCATCCTCTTCATGCATAGCTAACATCTCCATAACTACTTCATATAAATAGTCATGAGCAGTAGGGTCATGAGCATGTTCATTAGCATATTCATCATTTCTAGCACTATGTTCAGGATCAACATACTAAACATATACATTCATATCTTCAAATTCTTCATCATTCATACAATTAACATGCTCCATTGGTGGCAAACCTGAATTACATTCTAGATATGCATCAAATAGGATTTGTTCATTCACTTGTGAACAAGTGAATTCATGAATATTCATATCATTGTATCCTTCATCTGAAGAAACTACCTCTAGATCATCCTCATAAGACCATTTACAATCATCAAAACAATGAAGAAACTTCACTCTTATCATGATCCTCATCACAAGAAAATTTATCACTACATAAATTATGATCACAGTTTTTAGAGTAATTGCTTAGATTTTCATCTTCAATATCTTGACCACTAATTTTTAATGAGAAATCAGCAGCACATGGAAGTGCATCTTTATCTTCATTAGTGGTATACAGATTTGCATATATCCTACTTGTGGGCTAATTACGATCACTATCTTCATCCATACAACAAGATGGATGTTCATTTTCCGATATACCCTTTTCACTTGTTTGCATTGTTTTCTAATTTTCCTCAATAGGACACCTACCATCAACATATTGAGGGATCATATTATGTGCATAGTCACATTTCGCTCCTTCTACAATCTTTATCCAATTGAGTACCTAATAAAAACTATGAAGTTTTAATGCTTTTGGCAAGGTACTCAACCCTGGCTCAAAGATTTCACAAAATAAATCAATGCATGTTGAATCCTTAGGTCTAAAACTTTTGGGGACTTCCAACAAGACATTCACAAATATTGAGAACAAATCATAGGGTGATTCTACCTTGTGCCTTTTCATGTTAGAAAATTCTTGAACAAAAGATATTTGATCAACACTACTCAAATTTTGTTGACGTTCAACTTGGAGCTCACTATGATCTGTGTGTTGTAGTGATGGACAAATCAGAACAACATAACCATCATCATCTTGTAAAAAGGTATTCAACTTGGGAAATAGTGTTTTCTATGCAAAAATTAAGTGGAATCCATTTCTCATTTTCTTTTCCACTACTCTTTCTCCTGGTAGGTTAGGTGCGAAATTCAATCTCTTTTCAAAGTCAGTTGGGCTTGACATAATGATGTGCATGAGATTATGGACTGCTTGTCCCCTGCAGTGTCTCACCCTCTGCTCAGTGAGCTTTGGTGGCAATCTTTGTATTTCACAAGGTGGGTGCTTTGGAAGGAGTGAAATAATAGATTATTTAGAAACAAAAGTTCTCAGTGCCAGGTGGTGGCCAATAAAATTATCAACCAGGTTGTTGAGTTGATCTCAACAACCCTTTACAAGCCCAAAAGAAACCCTAATGCTCTAGAGGTTTCAATTTCTACTACATGGAATCTTTTTGGGACCCTTAACTCTCTTAGCTCTATAATCCCCTTGGACAGACGTAGTATGCCTTAGTTCCCCTGAGCCTAGCTAACTAAAGCTCAATTTTGATGACTCAACCAAACCTAACCTAGGTTGGGTGGGTTGGGGTGGGGTTATCCATGACCACAAGTGGAGGTTTTTGTTGGATTATGCAATCAATTTGGGGGTTCAATCCCCTAGTTTTGCTAAGGTGGTGGTGGCTTTCCACAAAATTAAAATTTCCATGGAAGCCAATTTCTCTAATGTTGTTATTGAAGGGGATTTAAGGAATATGGTTCTTATGTTGACTGGGCTTGCTAATCCTTGTTGGACTCTTGAGGACCCCAAGTCCTTAGCTTGCAATCTCATGATTTCCCTTGGGAACTATAGTATGAATCATCTGTATAGGAATAGTAATAAAGTTGTCGATGACTTAGAAAATCTTGGAGCTTTTACTCCAAATTTGGTAATATTGGATGATATTCACCAAATCCCAAGTCAGGTGCTTGAATTAATTCAAAATGATGTCAAAATACTGTCCAAATATGATTGAGCTATATTTTTTGTTAGCTTATTTTGATGGTTTCCATGTTCATCATTTATGACAACTTAAGCTTCCTAATCAATCTTTGATGGTTTATTATTATCTACGTCTCTGGTTTCTGAATTTCCTTTCCCATTTTTGGTGCTTCATTGCTCAATTTTTTGTGGGTGTCGTGATGGGTAGGGATTTAGTTCAAGATGAACCTACTACTGGTGAAGGTTGGAAGTAGGATAAAGATGTCTGGGTGATTCTTGAATGAGGTAAGTTGGCCTCATATGTGGAGGGGATGCATGGTGTTAACCCCAAAATTTCCATGGAGTTCACCAATTCATGGATGGACAAGACTTTCACTGTTGGTGGTGTTTCTTTTGTGGTGACCCCTAAGCTTATTATAGAGAATACTCGGCATTCCTTGGAAGGGATTTGCACCCCATGCAAGTCAAAGATCCATTATCAGTAGGACATGAAATGATTCCTAAAAGAGGGTGAGAAAGTGAACAAGTTGCAAAATAGTTTCAACCGCGTTGAATTTCTTGGTGTTTGGAGTGCCATTATTGAAATTCTCATGAGGTACGTGACTCTTGAAGGGCATTTTTTTTGCTTCCATGACCACCTTTTCCCTATGCTCAATCATCTTAGGTACAATATTAAGATGAACTTCCCCTTTTAGATCATGTTTCACTTTAGCAGTCTATTGAGAATGTCTAGGCCAAATCTAAGAAGGTTCCCCTCCACTGGGGCCTTATATTATGTTTATGCAAGTTCCATGATAATTTTCTTCCCTCCCTTGCTACTGTGTGCAAGAACAACTTGAAAATCCTAGACCCCACTAACCCTCCTAGGGACACCAACCCTTTTGCTACTATTGATGAAACTCCTCATGTCATTCACTATAGCACTCGGGCCTAGGGAAAAGCCTTTGCTTGTGATAATACCCCTCCCATCCCTATCAATTGCACTCCCCTATTTGATCCCACTCCCATGACCATCTCTTCTAGGTCGAGGGATTCTGATAACTCTAATGATGATGATGATTTGTGGAACTCGACCCCAGCTTATTCCCCTATGCAATCCTCGACTCAGGAAAAAGACTTGGAGGTTCCCAACACCTCGCCTGTCTCTAACACTAGCCCTCATAATTCTCCCAACCTGTGTGGCAATTTGGAGGAACCTAGCACTGATCCTAGGTCAATTTGTATCCTTGCCAACCACATAGACAAAAAATTGAATGAAATTTTGGAGACTATGAATGTTCAGAAGGATATTATGCAATGGCTTCTGGGTCAGTTGGTTACAACTAAAGAAAGGATTCAATTCTTGGAGGGAAAGGTTTTGGAATAGTAGACCATGTGCCTTGGAGAGGTGGAGAGTTAGTCACATTGGGACATGGTTACTTCCTTGACCATAACATTTGAGAAGTGGGAAAGGTGGGAAAAAGAGTTGGATGACCTTCAGGCCATTGTAGGTTTTAAGGAAGAAAAGAAGAAAGTATTGACTGAAATTGACGCCATACACCAAAACTAGGACAAGACCATACAGTGCTTAAGGGTTATCACCGACTACAACAAAGAAACTATGAAGAATACGACTCTCACTCTTCAGGTTTTCTAGGATGAGATATGGAAGAGCCAAAGGAAGTGACTTGTAGATGAGGTGGATGAGGTACATGCACAAAAGAAGGGTAAGAAGGTGTGATTTATATCTAAGTTAATTTTTAAGATAAAAAATATATTTTTATTTATTCAATTGAATATATTAAATTTTAATAACTTTAAAAATTAAAAAACCCTAATCTACTTTATAAATATTTAGATTAGAAATTATGTATAAAAATATAACACATTGAAAAATAGACCTATCTTACCAATTGAATGTTGTTTGGTTGATTTAGACATAATTAATTTGTTTGATTCTCATGGATGGCTGCAGAAAAAAAAATTAAAATTATTCATAAAATGCAAAAGAATGTAAATATTTTATTCAATCTCCAATTTACAAATTTTAGTTTAAAAAAGTGTTTACATTATTATTATTTATAATTTTTATTTTATTTTTCAAATTAACAATATTATGTCAATTAATATAATATTTAAGTTAAAATATTTTACACATTTAATTGATATATAATTTATCATCTAAATTATAGTACATTAGTTGGGTTCTAGATTGATTTATGATGTTATTACTAAATATTATTATAAAAATAAACATTTCAATCAAAAATATAAAAAAAAATCACAAAAAAGAAATTAAATGTTTATTTTTTAAATGTATTTAAATAAAAAATATAACATACAAACTAAATCATTGTGTAGTGATTCATTCTTAATAAGATGTATGATGTTTTTTTTTTTTATTGGAGACTGGCCGTGGCCTACGCCCTCCCACCAGGGGGACGGGGGAGACTAGAACTCGTGACCAGCAGAGCCGCAATGGAATTACTTAGCCAACCGAACTAGGGCCCCCACCCTAGATGTATGATGTTTTTACTAATTATTATTATAGCAAATAATATTTCAAATAAAAAATAAAAATTATGAGAAAAACTATAATTGTCACATTAAATAAAAAGATAGTAGAGGTTCAAACTTAAATATAAGCATAAATATTAATTTTTGAACATAAATAACAAATATAACTTACTAGGTAAATCATTACTACTTTACTTTTAATTTGATTAATTAAATTCTCATTAGAAACCTTTAAAACATAACTAAAAGAGTTTAAATAAAGAACAAGTAAAAAATATGGAAAAATATAGTTATCACAATAACAATAAAAATTTAAAAAGTCTTGGCATGGGATCTTAACTGGATTGAATAAGGAATTTTGTTGTAGAAAAAAATCATGAGGTCCAGTCTCTTCCTAGTTTACTAAATCATCTTTTTATAGACAAGAGGTCACTTTCTAACCATTAAATAATGGTGAATTGTTTCATTCATACTTTGATCCTTCATACTTTTAATGACTAATATTAAAAATAAAATAAAAAATTAACTAAAAATGTAAGAATTATGAGAAAAAAATATAGTTATCACAATGAATCTTTAATTCATATTGATTAAATTTTAAATAAATAAAATCAAATTATAATAGTATAAATATTTTTACCATTATTTTAATATATCAACTCATTTATATAATAATTAGCCGATAGGCTATTTACGTGGGGAACCCCACCGAGATTTTCCCCAGTTTGACGCCGGGAACTACCAACCGATAAACGGAACAGTGCAAGTCGTTGATAGCTCCGGTCATTCTTGGTAGTTTCTTGTGGTGCAGATGTTGGAAGTAATCTCAACTGCCTAACCTGTCATGTTTCAAATACTCCGTATGCATATTATATCTGCAACATTTAGGATATCATTGAAAGCAAATCTCAGCAAGATTTGAATGTATTTTTTTTATCAACTCCTCCAGTCTGTCCACCGTACCATTAGCTTGCTTCACAAGGATTGTGGGCGACATAAAACATAATTTTCTATTGTTGTTCCATCTCCTTAGGAGGTTCTAGATTGTTCTTAAAACCTCCATAAATGAGGCACATGTAACAGGTTATGTTAGTGTTGAATGATCAGAAAATCATGAGGTAGAAACGCTGAATGCTGAAGCATTCGAATCAAATGTAATGTTTGATGAAATTGATAAATAGAGTTGCAGTGCTGTAGCACATGGTGCAGATTTCTGTGTTATATTTTTTTATGTCTCTGTTTATGTGTGTTTTTTCTCCTGCTCCCTGTTTTAACATGTGGTATCAGAGCAGTAAGAGGATGTGAAACAACAAAATGTAATGATGTTTAAATATATGAGTCGAAGCTCAGTTAGCTATCTGCAAATGCAATATTTTATCTGATCAATATAGTTTTGCATCTGTTTCCTCTTATGTTTTTGTGTGCATTGTCTCTATTTATCTCTTTGTTTTTTACTGCTCCCCTGTTCCATCAGCAGACAGACTCCTCGATGACACCAGCAGTGAAGCAGATGTCCTCCTTCATCAGTTTCTCGGCTGGATTTTTGGCCACACACCAAATCAAGCAGATTCCAAAATATGTTGGAGGCAGAGGCGGTTTCACACGACCTCTGCAGTCAGCCAGCACACAGAAATAAACGGTCTCTTCCTCTGGGATCTCCCGAGCTTTGATTACGCATCTCCAGAACTGTGAGGCCACTACAAAAAATAAGTAGACGCTGCCGTTCGCTCTTTGAAAGCTGCAATTCTCTTTCCTGTAAAACAAAAGCGTTTTCTATACACTCTCTGTTTTCTGATCCACCAGTTTCCGGATGCTATTTTCATGCTTATGTGGATTGGTAGAACTAATTCCTTTTGTGTCGTCTCGCATAAAATTGTAAATTTGCGCCTCGTTAATCCCTTGATGGGCCTCCTAAGATATCCCCACCGTCGTCTTGTGTTCTTCTTTGAACATTGTCCTAATGTGGAGGGGGGGTTTCGAAATAGGAAGGTTTCTACTGCACTCTGCCCACGATTTCATAAAGTAAGCATTGTAGAATGTTTAGAGAGTAGACTGTGGTTTAAACTGGGAAAATGTGAACAAATGTGAAGCTTGTTTTTGGCCGTTTCTTGTTTGATTAAGTTTAGAGAATAGACAGTGGTTTAAAGAGGGAAAATGTGAACAATTGTGAAGCTTGTTTCTTGTTTGATTAAGTCCTTAAAGAATGCTTATGGATTAGAATGGCTATTTGTACTTTATGCAGAGCAAATTGTGAAATATTATAGAGCTTTTTTTCAGCTCGTCTCATTTAGATCGTCAAGAATGTGTAGGGGTTTGTAGTTTAAGCAAGGAAAATTGTGAACACTTATAGAGCTTATTTCTGCTATGGTTTCGTTTAGATGTCCAAGAATTCATAGGATTTGAATTGTGATGGTATGCTGGTTAAACAGGTCGTATGTGCATTATTATTGAACTTATCCTCGCCTGTTTAAGGATTTTTTCTTGTTGCATTTACATCTTGAATAATGTGTATGGGTTGGGTTGTGATGATTTGCATGGAAAATGTGAAAAACTGTTGAGCTTGTTTTGAGCTTCCAACCATGTCTTCAAAGAACCTCTAATATTAGATTGTAGCAGTTCGTAGTTTACGCAGAAGTGAATAGTAAGCACTTTTAGAGCTTGTTTTTAGCTATTGTTTTGTTTAGATATCGAGGAATGTGCAGAGCTTTGATATTGTGATGATAAGTGGTTTAAACCAGGCAAATGTGAACTCCTATCAAACTTATCTTTTGTTGTTTTTTTTTATTAAGGCATCAAACAATTTGGAGGGGATGGATTATGATGGTCTGTCATCTAATTAGAGCAATGTAGCATTTTTTGACCGCAATTTTAGCTGTTTTAAGCTATCTTTTAGTTAATGTCTGAAAGACACTGTAGGAATTGTATTGCAATTTTATATAGTTTCAAGTAGGAAAAACCAAAAATTATAAAGATTATTTTCAGCTGGTTTTAGCTATTAATTGTTTGACTGGGGACGGACTTACAGGTTATGTAAGAATTGAATTGCAACGGTTGTAGTTTAAATATGCCAATTGTGAATTACTGTTGACCTTGTTTCCAGGTATTTGCATCATTTGTTCAAGGCACAAGAAACTTAGAAAATGTATGATAGGGGTTAGATTATGGTGGTATGTGGTTTAAATTTTAAATAAGGTAAATTTGAACATCAATGGAGTTTAATTTCAGGCTTCAGCTGCTTTTAGCTATTATTTGTTTGATTAAGGCCCCTGAGGATGAAGGGATCAGATCATCATGATTTGAGGTCCAATCATTGCAAATGTGAATAGTTATTAATTATCAAAGTTAATTTTCAGCTGCTTTTAATGTAATTGATTCCAGATATGTGTCCCAAAATTGTCAAGGTTACTTTCCGCAGTTTTCAACTTTTTAATGTTCAATTATGGCTCCAAAAAATAGCGGGGAATGGATTGTAACATTCTTCAGTGTAAATAAGGGAAGTGAAAATAAGGGAAGTGATGACATTTGTCAAGCTTATTTTCAACTTTTGCTTGACTAAAATTTAAGACCTCGAAGAATGCACATAGACTGCATTGTAATAATTTGTACTTTTAATAGGGTAAATATGACCACCCATTGACCTTATTTTCAGCCATTTTTGAACCTTTTTTTATTACGGACTCAAAGAGTTCGTAGGAAGGGGTTTGTAATGGTCTGTGGTTTAAACAGGGAAAATGCGAACAAATGGCAAAGTACATCAAGAAACTCCGTGCTTGCATTCGCTGGTTTCAGGAGCTGGAAGAAAGTTATGTTACAGAGAAGGAGCAGCTGCAAAAGGATCTGCTAACTGAGAAAACAGAGCGCAAAGAAGCAGGTTTCTTTTTTCCTTTTTTTCTTTTGGAGATTTAGAGGCCCTGCCAATTTCCTTATCTTTTTAGCTTCTTTTTGTAGATCCAGACTTTTCTTGATATATTTTTCATTTGGTTGGATGTGGTAATTTTACTATTTTATGCATGATCAGAGGATGGAATGAAGAAAAAGGAAAAAGAGCTGCAAATGACCATAGCTGAGTTAAGGGAAACATGCTTCTCACTCCAAGAAAAACTTTCAAAAGCAGAGTGTGTGAGAGAGATAATGATCACTCATCTATACTCTTTCGGTTATAAGCACCACTTAGTTTGTAGTTATGCGTTGTGTGGCAAAAATATTCTTTCAATAATCATTTTTTGGAAGACTTTTTTACTACATTTAAGCAATGGTGAAATCAGACTAAGCCAGAGCTTCCGAAAAGGGGATCTTTTCCAGTCTTTTTACCACATGTACAAAAAGTCCATTGTCCATTTTAGCCGTGATCATTGTAACGTACTTGGGATCCTTACACTCATGGTCGACCTCCAGACTGAATTCTTCGATAACACTTGCAGCGATGCTTCCATTGTCCATTTTAGCCGTGATCATTGTAACGTACTTGGGATCCTTACACTCATGGTCAACCTCCAGACTGAATTCTTCGTTAACACTTGCAGCGATGCTTTTCATCTGAATCATCCTATCGGCTAATCCGTTGCACATGTTTTTTTGTGCAACTGCTAGTCTATATTCTCACTAAAAATTATAACCAAAATAAATCATTATACATAAAAAGAATCTTTCCATTTTTTATTTTTTATTTTAAATTGATAAGCAATTTTTAAACAGGCCCTCGCCACCTTTGACAACTGTGTGACAGCTTCCCTGGAGCAGAGGAAGGCTCCCTTACAGTTCATGTTCAAGATGGACTCCTGCACTTCTTCAGAAGTGTCCACTAGAGGTGACCATTTGAGGTCGGCAACACAACAAAAAATTGATAATGGCCGTGTACAGAATTCAACTCAACATTGTGTACAAATCGTGTCAACGATGCCGATGAGGAAAAAATGGTTAGAGTTTGCAGGAAAAATTTACCAAGCCCTAGCATAGTAGAATATTTTAAAATGAGATGAACTAAAAATAATCTCTCTACAGTCGCTGCTTCAATTTATTAACAGTAAATGAAAAGTTTATCAAGGGTTTTAGGGCTGGAAAAGAATATTTCAATCATACAATAGAAATCCAATTTGCTTTGGAGATAAAAAAATAAATATGAGTCAATACGAATCAAATCAAATTTTGTGACATTTTTCCAGCGTGAGAACTTTCCGACCAAACAACATTCCAGATGAAAGCTGGTACAAAATATAGCCTATTCCAATTTTCCTCCTAAGAACTGATAAAAAGTTAGCTTGGGTTCGAATGACATCATCATCAGTGGAAAGTATACTTTACCCAAAAGCCTTCCTTTAAATTATATGCGAACACATTTACACTTTCACCTGATAAACAGTTGAAGCACAGGTAATCAAGATTTCCAGGAAGATTCTTTGGAGGCATTCTTGCAAGTTCTTTTTCCACTTCCAAAGCCACTTATCTTACTCGTCCTGAAACAACTCCCAGATAATTGTGTGATAATTATAATTTTTTAATATTTCTATTACTTTTAATTTGGACTCTTCTTCGCTTCTTTTGTCAAATAGTGGCTAAGGAGACTAGGATAGATCAGAATATAAATGGACAGATACAACAAGATTTAACTGATGATTTATATTTGCTATTTAGATTCATTTTCCAAAAAAATATAAATGTTTATACTTTCTTAAAATTTGAAAGCTTCTTTACACTTAATCCATTGTTCCAAGGTTAAAAGCTATTAATCGGGGAAATAAATGGAGAGTGAATCGATTGCAGCAGTTGAAGGAGATGAAGACCAGCGTGGTATAACTAAGCTTCCTCTGGATGTGAAAATGAAAAAACTGATATTTGCAAAGCTTTCATTTCGAAAATCTGCGGCTGTCGCATAGTCTGTAAGGAATGGAATTCTATTTTGTCCTCGCACAGCTTTCTGTCTTCATTGCCCGCCGAAAATCCATGGCTTCTTATCTGCAGTCAAGAAAAGGATGGAAAAAATTGGCAATGTATGGCCTACTGCTTTTCCTCCCAAAAATGGCGGACAATCTCTCTCTCTCTTTACTCCCAAATCCAGAGCGAGGGAAAATCAGAGATTTATCAACAGCACCAGGCCACAATTATATGTTTGCAATCCCCTTATGAGACCTTATGCAGAGATAGAAATCGATGTTACTGACAAATTTATCTATCTTGTAAAGGGAACAAATGGAGAGCCATATTTGGTAGTGTGCCCGAAACCTCAAAATTTTTCGTTCAGTTTGCAGAGGAAACCGGCTCCAATATATGTGCTCATGAGATGGTTGAATGCAATGGCGTTCTTTTCTGGAAGGGAAAATATCCGACCACTATCGTGAGTTACAATATTTAAGATGGTTTCTTTTTTCCTGTTACAGTAGCTCCGTTACCCATCCCTTTTGTTCTTTATATGCTTGCATATGGTTCGTCCCTTCTAGTGGTGAATACCTTTTGTGACGGATCACCGACATACCGGAAAAGGTATCACCACTAGAAGGGACGAACCATATGCAACCATAAAAAGAACAAAAACGATGGGTAACGGAGCTACTGTAACAGGAAAAATGAAAATGAAACCATCTGGGATATTGTAACCGACGATAGTGGTCGGATAGTTTTCCTTCCAGAAAAGAACGCCATTGCATTCAACAATCTCATGAGCACATATACTCCATGAATCGTGAAAATAGTGGTAGATTTGGAAGGAAAAAAATTTAGATTTCGGGCACACTACCAAATATGGCTTTCCGTTTGTTCCCTTTACAAGATAGATAAATTTGTCAGTCACATCGATTTCTATCTCTGCATAAGATGCCATAAGGGGATTGCAAACATATAATTGTGGCCTGGTGGTTTTTCGAAAGAGCAGTATATCTCGAAAGAGCAGTAACCCCTGCGCTGCTGTTGATAAATCTCTGATTTTCCCTCGCTCTGGATTTGGGAGAAAAGAGAGACAGATTGTCCATTTTTGGGAGGAAAAGCAGTAGGCCATACATTGATAAGTAGGAGGTATTTTTCCACAGCGTGTCAAATTATGATATTGCTATCAGGATTCAACCGTGTAGTTTCGAGTCAAACTCATTGACCCATGTTTTTCCATGGATTTTTATGGGGCAATGAAAACAGAAAGCTGTGCGAGGACAAAATAGAATTCCATTCATTAAAAGACTATGCGAGAGCCGCAGATTGATTGAAATGAAAGCTTTGCAAATATCAGTTTTTTCATTTTCATGTCCAGATGAAGCTTAGTTATACCACGCTGCTCTTCATCTCCGTCAACTGCTGCAATCGATTCTCTCTCCATTTCTTTTCCCGACTAATAGCTTTTAACCTCAAACAATTGATTAAGTATACACTTTTATTTCAAGAAGCTTTCAAATTTTAAGAAAGTATAAACTTTTATATTTTTCCCAAAATAAATCTAAATAGCAAATATAAATCACCAGTTAAATCTTCATGTATCTATCTATTTATATTTTGATCTATCCTAGTCTCCTTAGTCATTAATGTCAATAAGAAAAGAAGCAAAAAAGAGTCCAAATTAAAAGTAATAGAAATATTGAAAAATTATAATTATCACATAAAAATATAGTGAATCTTCTAATTTAGACTAAATAGATTTAAAATGAAATATTGAAGACTATCAAAATTTAACAAAATATATATTTGTAATATTTCTTAAATGTATTATAATTCAGGATATGTGCATTCATATATTGATTTCCATTTTCTCCATGACCATTATTGAAAATAAGTAAATTATCATAAAAAATATAATTATTTGCATAATCCACCAATTGAATTGTAGGCTTAGAAAGATCATCTGCAGGTACTAGATTTCAACTTTACCTCCCTCTTAAAATAGGTTGCCAATTTTGTCAAGCTCTTCTATCGTACCCTAGTTGCCAAGTTGATTCACGGACTCTCCAAAGTTCTAACATTTGAAGGAATCTTTGCACAAGAAGAATACCAATTTTTTGTCACCAAAAAAATCTCTCGTCAAGCATAGTAAGAAACAAATCATTTAATTTGCTTAACCATCTACTTGCAAATATCATAAATTTTATGGAAAATATTACGAATTTTACATTTAATGCATAATTTATATGTGTAGAATCGGACAAAATCAGGGTAAAAGCATGAATTAATAGTATCAACCATCAAATGTATAAAAATAAAACCCTAAAGACCTTGATCCAATGATGAAGCACAAATGAACATAGAAATATAAACAATAATAAAGCAATATTACCATAATTCCTATGCCAAGGTTGAATCACCTTCATTTCTCTTCTTCATTTTACTTTATATGCTTGGTTTCCCTCAGATTTGTAGTATGCAAGAACAATTAGCATAGTGATATTGACAACAAAACATCAAAGATAGTGGATGTCTAGGGTTTGAAATGAAAGGGATAGGTCTCTTTTATTGAAACTCAAATTTGAATGAAGGGCTAAGATTAAATGATGAAGATCAATGGATGAGATTGTTTTGAAAAGTACGGAAATAAGGTTAGGACAAAATTAGGGTTTAGTAAAGAATGGAGGGTTGAAATTAAAAGGTAATAAAACCTTATCAAGGGTGGAAAATATTTAAGACAAGAGATAAGATTTGACATAGAAAAATAGGTGGTTGGAGTAAATTAAATAATTAAAACAATTATTTAATTATAAAAGGAGAGGGAAAGTTGAATTTTAATTAAAATAATTGGAAACAATCATTCAATTAGAAAGTGAAGGAAATGAGAAATTAGTAAATAATAAAAAATAATTATTTACTAGTGGAGGGAAAAAAGTGGGAATTAAATCTTGGAAAAAAAGGTTAATAAATAATTAAACAATTATTTACTTATAGTAGGAAAATGAAAATAAATAATTAAATAAATGAAAATTTATTTAATTATAGAGTGAAAGGATTAATTAGTGATGTAATTAAATAAATATTAATTAATCAAGGAAGAATGAAAGGGAAAAATAAATTAATTAAATAATTAAAATTATTTAATCAAGTAGGGAAGAAGGAGATTTGATATGGAAAATGGTGTTCATAGGCCTAAGGCATTCATGTAAGATAACACCTAATGTATAGGTACTATTACCTTTAGAGTGCTTTCCTTTATCATCCTCTTATATATATATATATATAATGACAGGGGTGTGAGACTAGTCTGAGCATCCCATATCTTGGGTACTTGGGGTGAGCGGGGGCAAGACTAGTCCCCTGTGAGGGACCCAACCCATAAAACCCATATCTTGGGTACCTAGGGTGAGCAGGGGAAAGACTAGTCCCCTGCAAGGGACCCAACCCATATCTTGGGTACCTGGGGTGAGTAAGGATGGAAGTTGTTAATATAGAAGGTGAACAAGGATAAGACTTTTTGAATGTGAAACAATTAAGCATGAATATTTTTAATTACAATAATTCCTTTAAAGTGATTTTAATTGATTACATTAAATTAAACACAATTAAAATTTTCAAATAATTAGTTTTTGTAGTAATAATAAGTTCTCTCCAAAATTTAAAATATGATATAATTTTATGTGTATTTTAGTTTAATAGTTGGCAGGCCTAGATGCACATCTATATTTAACATTTTTCTCTAGGTTAATCAATTAGTTGATTAATTATTATTTAATTTTCTTAAGATAAGGCAATGCACATCTATATTTGATATTTTTGTCTACTTGATGAATGAATTGATTGATTATGATTTAATTATCTTAAGGTAGATATGAATAATAATACATGGAAAACTTGAAGTTGTAGATTAAATAAAATATAAACTGGAGTTTCTCATTTCACAAAGTAGCCAAAACAGTTGACATCGTTATATTAGAACAATGAATGTGCTCATTTGGCATATCATCAAACATCTACCATTTTGTGTGGTATACTTTGATTAAGTTGTATTTTTGAAAGAGCCATTGTGGTGTGGGTTTGACACCAGAAAAATGTTATCGTTGGCATTGGCTCTACTTCTTAGCAAACTAGAGGGTTGTAAAACTGTTGTAGCGTGGAATCTGTAAGCTGTTTTCAGTAAGTTGTTTTCAATGGGTATTTTACTGAAACCAATAATTTATTGTTCATGTCTTTCGTTGTCTATTTATTGTTGCTTTTTTCTTTATAAATCACATTTCTCAATTGAATACAATTGAAATTTGTAGAGTATTATTTTTATTAATAATTATAATTTTTGTCCAAAATTTAAGGTATTATATATTTTGTTTTCATATAGTGTATATTTCAAGTTTTGTATAGGTAAATCAATTGTTTGATTCATTAAATTGGGAAAATGTTTCTTGTGTTTGGGAATAGGATTTACCAGTTACAAAGTGGCTACCAAATTGTACATTACGTGCTATCTTCCTAAGATAAAATTAACAAGTATGCTTTTGAAAAGGTTATTCAATTAGTATAATTATGTCTTTTGGAAATGTGATTCCATTAGTTTAGTTATAATGGTCATTAGAAGTGGCTTTTGCAAAAAGTGAAGATGTTATAAGTAGTATCAACTCCGTAATTAGAAGGTACACATTGTTTACAGGGAACATTAGAATGATGTCACCAAATGTATACAACAATTTTTCTAGACATATATATGTAAGAAAAAATGTATGGAATTAAATGGAGAACTAAAAAACCCATGCTTGTTTGTCTTCCTACCATAATGGCATAATGAGGGCACATGCCCTGTATGGAGAGCCACAAGCATGAGAAGAATGAAACATGCATGAGAGATACTGTGGAAATTCAACATACATTATTATTTTAATTGAATTAGAAGGAAAGCCTTGTTTTGAGGCAATATTAAATCTATACAAGAATTTATACATATACATATATGTATGTAAGAAAAATATGAATGATGTGAGATGGGAAACTAGAGTAGAACATGATGATTTTAACAATGGTCTACTGCTAAAGCAACATTGATCTCACTATTTTCCCAATACATCTTAATCAATATAAAACCCTACAACTTGTTATCAACAGGAAGAATAAGCACCAAATGAAAGGCATGAACAATAAAATATGCTATCAAACCAACACCACAATGGCTCTCTCAACAATGCAACTTAATCAATATAGTTTCTCAAATAATAAACAGAGAACCAAAGACATGAACAATAAATTAATCAAATAATGATTTATTTGACTTCCAAAAAGATGTTGTACTCAACCCATTGAAATAAAAAATGAAGAATTAAAAGTAACTAAGCATATGTGCAAAACAATTGAAGACAATGGTAAAGTAAAAATAATTAATGGTATTTATAGTCGGTCGATTGAATCTATTTATTGACATGCTAGCATTATATAGTTGGGAGAGGTAAACTTTTTTTGTGGACCACCTGTGTTGAAGCGAATGTATACATAGCATTGAATTGAAAGAATCGCCACGTGGAAAACCCAACATGTACACTAGAGCACTTTTAGCCTACTGGGTATGCAATCATAAATGTTATAAAACCCATAGAAAATTTCATAGCTTATAATCTCATGACGAATGTCATGGATTTTAAAGACATGGAAAATGCCACAAATTTTATAACATTTCCCTATATACCTTGCAGGGCAAGATTGCTACTTTTGGTTCTTCATATCAATCATTCTAAATGAAATATTTGCTATGCAAATATCTATCCAATGAAAAAAATATGTGATGATTATAATTATGCAAATTTACAACTACAAAAGGAAGATGGTCATTAGCAAAGAATAGTTTCATTATTTTGAATCGCATAGCATGTCATTGAGTACACTTAATTTCCTACATGGAAAGTTTTATTGTTGGCAGAATCACATTTCATTGCAAAAAGAAGTAAGCAAAATAATTAACAATATTTACAGTTGGTTAACAAAATCAATTTATTGATAATAGGAAATTTTAACACTTACATGTCATGTTGGTGGTGTTCAACAAGAGTGAGCAGCATTGGATCAACTTGTTGGAGTAGGAAAGAATATGAAATAGACAATTTACAATACAGTAATTCCCTTATATGCGTATTAATTTTGTGCAATATTATAAAGCAACAGATATAGACATAGAACAAAACATGTTAGCATTGTTTGTTGTAAATAAAAGAGATAAAATAGGAGATTTTGAATACATGGGATGTTGGAAAAAAATTGAGTATAAGTAATCTACTAAAAATGTTGAAAAGAGAGTTGCGGAAACAATCACAAATACAATGAATAGAATAGAGTATGTTTTTTTGATGGGCAAGTGTGTGATAATTTGCGTGTGTTTGTATATAAGAAACAACAAATATATGATAATAGAATCCAAAAGCACTAAACCCATGCTTGTTGTCCTCCCTACCATATTGGAATCATGAAGCGTCATGGGCTCTAGCCAAACCCTTGAGCAAAAAGGAAAGTAAGGTCCATGGAAAATTTCAAGGACTCTTAGCATATATGACACAAAAAAAATAAAAAATTCTAAAACAACTATTGGAAGAACACTTAAGAATCACAAGTAACTTGACATACACACTTTACAATAGACTAATTTGCTTTAATGCCTATTGTATTCATGCAACATTAGAAAGGGGAAAATATAAATATAGAATAAAATAGGTTAGCGCTATTTGTCCATGTATATAAGCAGCAAAAAATATATTGACGATAACATTCAAAACCAATAAACTCGCACTCGTTGTCCTCCCTACCATATTGGAATCATGAAGCCTCATGGGCTCTAACCAAACCCCCGAGCAAGAAAATAAGGTAAGGCCCATGGAAAATCTCAAGGACTCTTACCATATATCACACAATAAGAAGAGTAGAGACATTTAGAAACAACTATTGGAAAAACACTTAATAATTACAAGTAAAAGATGGTTGGGACAAGTTGTTCAAGCATGAAAGGATGTGGAATAGAGAATTTACAACACAATAATTTTCTTGAATGTTTATTGTATTTGTGTAGCATTATAAAGTAAATAATATAGATATAGATTAAAATAGGTTAGCAATATTTGTTAAAAAAAGAAAGAGATTAAATGAAACATTTTGAATAAATGGTATGTTGGTGAATAATTGTGTGTTAGAAATCTTCATTGTTATTTGTTTGTACTTTTACTGTTATACCCATTTTGGAGACTTGAAAGACATAATCATTCTCTATGCATGGTTTTATCATAGTTAAATCTTGTCCTTGTTGACTTATATGGGCGGTGACTTGCCCCGCATTCTTTAATGGCAACATGGAGCATGAAAATTACATGGGTTGACGAGGGTGTGGTGTTGGTTCAATAACAAAGTATTATAATAATCGCTCACTTTAGTGGAATGGAACAATAGACACCACTCTTGTGTGCTTCTAAGGATAAATAGTGTGATGCTATGAACAATTTGTTTGTCTGCTCAGAAGCACATGATAGTGGTGTCTTGTTTCTATTCATAACCACATAGATCGATAAGTATTGCTTTTGTGCAACATTAGAAAGGAAAAAATATACACATAGAATAAAACATGTTAGCATTGTTTGTTGTAAATAGAAAGAGATAAAATGGGAGATTTTAAATACATGGGATACTGGCAAACAACTGTGTATAAGTAATGCAGTAAAAATGTTGACAAGAGATTTGTGGAAACAATGACAATTACAATGAATAAAATAGAGTATGTTTTTTTATGGGCAAGTGCATGTGAGAAAGATGAGTGTTTTGAACCAAATTCTATAACATGGGTATGTGCAGGATCATGATGGAAAAAATAGGCCCTTAAGTGGCAAAAAAATTGGAAAAATCAAAGTTAGGCAACTTGACTTAAAAATTTGAATAAGTTATCTATATTATTTCAAAAATATGTAACAATAGAATCTATAGAAAATTGAATGTAGTTTCTAAATTACTAGGTTTGTTTAAAAAAAAAAAGAAATCTATTTGGTGAAAATTTGAAATTTCAAAGCAATAGTACTTAAATTTCAGGGAAAAAATAAGAAGTAGGTGTCTGTCTAACCACCCTAACCACAATAAAATGATGATATTTTTTTGTAAGATTTTAGATATAAGTAGAGGACTCATGTCCCGATGTGATGCATATATTTTTGTAATTTTTTTCCAAGTAAATAATTAATTATGATTATTTTATTACAAATTTTTAAAAAAATAAAAAAACTCGTATGTATGACCACCTTAACTTGGTCAACACTTCATGAAATTCAATTTTTATTTTTTTAATCCTATAGTATACGAAGCATAGAATGTGACACATGTTTTGGATTCAAAAAATGTGATACCATTTGAAATTTATGGATGTTTTTCAATCAGTCTATCGATCAGGACTTTAGTCATAATTTGAATAGAAAATGAATAATAATTACTTATTAAATTCAAAGTAAAGCATAATTTATATTGGTGGAGAGCTAAGAATATCCTTTAAAAACCCTTTTCATTTCATCAATTTTGGATTAAAAAAAGTCGTCAGCCACATACCGATCATATTGCCACCTTTTGGCCCATCATGATCCTGCACATACCCACATTGCACCATTTTTTGTGAGTTAAGAATTAGACAGAAAAGAAATATCCTAGTAAAGAAAAAGAATAATACAATTTGAAGATGGTTAGAACAAGATTGGTAAGTGGAATATATAGAAGAATGTACAATAAAGGAAAGATTATAGTAAAAAATATTCACACAACACAAGTAATATATGTAACAGTTGAGTAAATGTGCTTGCAACTTTAACTGCAAAAGATAGCAATAGTTGCATTGTCTCTTATCTATTGAAATTTATATATTTAGCTGATAGGCTATTTGTTTGAAGTTGCTATTTCCTAAGAAGACAACATTCAATTGTGCAGTAGCTCTAAAGCTTGAAACAAATGAGGGGAAAAGGATATCATGAAACATATTGATATAAGATTCAAGCTACATTATTTCATAGTACATATTGAAAAAAAATAGAGGAATTACATAACAGGTATTAGAATAACACTTGTTTGATAGTAAATATCACACACAAAGAGGAAAATTGTATTGAGTGCCCTAGTAGATAGATAGATACATATGCACATATATATATGTACTCAATTCCTTGATTGATATATAAAAATACATGTATAGGCAGATATATATATGCATATATGTAGACAAAGATATACGTACATATGTATATCTAAATAGGTTTGTATATTATGTTTATGTGTAATTATGTAGACTAAGATTATAAGTAGATTTTAAAGTAGCATGTATAAGTGTTGTCTATGCTCTGTAAAAATCATGACTATATAGTTATAACATTGAGTCGTATAGTATTGATATGTTGATAAGAATAGAGCATTTAATTGTGTAGTATGTGTAACATATTGATAATGCCAGAATGGCTCTTTTGGAAATGCAAGTAAATCAATATATTTTCTTGCATATTTTGGAGTGCACTTCCCCACACTATAACATTGAATATTGCATTTCCTTTCTCTTGCATGATTACACCATGATACATATATATACACATATATACATATAGGAACATATATATACATGTACATATATATACATATACATCTATGTACATAGATATATATACATGCACATATATAGATACATATACATGCATATATATACATATATATACATGCATATATTGTAAAGTTGGGCTCCACTATTTACCAGTAGATAATATAGAGAAACAAGTGAATTGTAAAAGAGCTAATAGGGAAACACTGGAGAGTGACATACATCTAAATCTTAAGTATCATCTTAATACCTCTTATGACTGTTACATAGACTACTTGGCTTCTACTAATATGTTGCATGATACTCTTTTCTCGTCATCTGTTTAAAGCTTCCTATAACAAATTGTTATTTGTCATTGTTCTTTTTCTTTGTAAGGAAAGAAAATGTATTGGTTAAGTTGCATGTTGTCAAAAGAGCCATTATGGTGTTGCTTGCATATGAGGCTATTGTGAGAATAGTCATGCTTGAGTTTGTTCTATAATAGATTAGAAAATTTACAAACTGTTGTGCTATGAACTATGTAAGTTGTTTTACATGGGTATTTTGTATAAATATTGTGTTCATCATATTGAATACAAGACAATGTAGCTTAAATTTGTAATTAAGCCTATGGTGCTATATGCATTTTGCACAAATCATTACATCATATAATTGTTGCATAACATAGAGAAAATAGGCACTACCTTGGGGAGCTGGGTTTGAATAATTGATTTGGGAAGTTGGAAGGATACATGCATTTGTTGATGTTTAAATAGTTCTATTACAATTTCCCTAATTCTCTATATGTAATGATCGTTTGGGGGTGGTGGAGTTGGTATGCTGGATAGGTGGAAGCTGAGTGGCAAGTGTTTTTTTGCATGAGGGTGGAGCTTAGCAATTACATGGGTTGGGTTTTTTTTTTTAAGTTTTCACTGGGATTTCTATCAGCCCACCTTGAATTGGATTTGTCGATGATGGGGATCTACTGGGCAGTGGGGAGGCCACTTTTTTTTGTGTGGTGACGTGGGAATTGGTAATTACATGGGCTAGTGGAGGTCAAGAATGGTGTGTGGATATGGGGAATGTGAATGGAAAGCATTTGTTCGCACAAGGCTCAATGTTCCCTATCGTTGCACGATGGCAGAAAACAAATTAAATGAAATATTGAACATTGGCATGTAGGAGAGTACACTTTATAGTCAATGTTGCAATATGGGAAAGTATACTTTGATGAAGTTATCCTATTGAAAGGGCCACTGTGGTGCTGGTTTGGTAGTAGACTATTGTTAAATTTTTTCCATATGGATCTATGTTTTTAGGAGATTGGAGGGCTTCAAAAGTGTGGTGGTGTAGAATATGTAAGTGATTTCACATGGGAATTTTGTAAAATTATTTTTGCATAGGTAGCTCATGCTAGGCTTCTATATGGATGTAGAAATAACAGTTAAATCTTGTTTCTTTCCCCTAAAAAATATTTGTGCCTGGGAAGATGAGAAGGAAACTGTGGGAACATGGAAAAATGTACTATGGAGAGCAGTGCATGGGTTGTTTTTTTCATTGTACCTACTACAAACATTATGGAATAGCTCTTTTGCAAATTCTCTATTTGAGTACTAAATCTACTCCTAGGCAGTGTAGCTTGAATTTTTGATTAAGGAAATATGGGTTTTGTGGCCAAGAATGCAGTTGCAAATTTTCTAGTGGGGAGGGAACCATTTATTTCCTTTGTAGTGATGTGGGTGCTTGTAGGTATGTGGGTTGGTGGTGGTGGAGAATGGTGACAAATTGTACAATAGGGAAGGTGAATGGAAAGTGTTTGTTGGCGTGACAATGAAAGCATCTTCCCGTTAGAGTACAAGGGGGAGGTGGAAGTAAATGCTATATTGAATGTTTCCATGTGGGAAAGCACACTTTCATTAAGTCGTACTGTCAAAAGAGCCATTGTAGTGTGCCCAGTGAATTAGATTTTCCAATGCCATAAATGCCACACTGATGGGAACTTGTGCATTTCTTCTTTTGAGGTGAAATGGAGCCTGGTAATTATGTGAGTTGGAAGTGGTATAGTTGGTTGACTCAATATAGAGGAACTAAATTCTTTAGTATAATATTTAGTAACAAATAAGTGTTATTCTAATACTTTTCATACAATCCCTCTATTATAGTTGAATATATATATGTACAACTTAAGACATGAAAATTGCATGGTTCCTCACTTTTCCATGATATTGGCATCATGAAGCCTCATTGGCCCCTAGAAAACTATGAGTCAGGTAAAGCATGAAACACCAACCACAAATGTGATGGTGTTTCATTATATATCAGAGAATAGTGAAGTTGCTAAAAAAATTCTATGTTCTAATACATGTATTCATTTTCTTAGAGGTCTTTTGGCTCTAATAAATTTTTAGGAAAAGAGAATACCTCATAAAGAACTGTAGAAAATGGAATTCCATAGATGAAATAAAAAAAACAAAATTTAAAGGAAGAGAACAAAGAAACAACAAAGGTTATATTTCAAAGCATACAATGTATAGGAATAATTGTATAGACATACCTAATTTTGGTATGTTTTGGAATGTATGTAACCATGCAGAAAGAAAAGGGGAAAGTGTACAAATTTTCTTTGCACTAAAGGATGTCTTCCCTGCAATAAGAGAAGGGTTAAATCCATAAGTTAGTAAATTATAAATTTACAAAAAAAGACTACCGTGCAATATATATCTATGGTTAGGTGTGTATGAAATGACCAAAAAGGAAGAGGAAAAATAACTTACAACAACAATATGTCTATGATGTAGTGAAGATTGCAGAACACAACACTTGTTGAACATCCAATCATCCAACCAATGGAAGTGCATAGGAGGTTTTGACCATTCTGCACCCATTGAGCAATGCAACCAAAGGAAAAAATGGAATATATAGAAGACTATATATGTCTAAAAGGAATACAAACAGATAATTCTATACATCAACATTATACATATAGATATACACATACATGTACATATACATATACATATACATATACATACATATACATATATATACATATACATATACATATACATATACATATACATATACATATACATACACATACACATATATATACATATACATACATGTACATATACATATAAATACACATATACATATAAATATAAATATAAATATATGCATATACATATACATATACCTACAAACATACTTTTTTCCCTTTTTTTATTGCTTCTAGTTATCCTTTTGTAGCATTGGTGTTATAGTTATTACCATATGAGCAGTTCTAGTTAAATATTCTTTGTTTCTTCAAAAAAAATATGGTTAGGGTCACTAATCTTTTCACCTCTTCCATTCTTCATGTACCTGACACTAAATATTATAGACAAATAGAGAACACTTCTCAAGGGCTTTTACTCATAGCCTGGACCTTACCTCTTAACTAAAAAATCTCCCTAAATGTTCCTCATTTGTGAATAAGCTTTGCAAAGAAATCATAAATTTACAATTGTGAAGGAAGTTGTTATATAGTAAATGTCTTTTTAATAGGCTTTTGACACTTTCCTTTCTCAAATAGTAAATGTCTTTATAATAGCTTGAATATTCAATTGGGAAGCGAACTGTTATATAGATTGGTCTAGGAACGAGATAAGTTTATCGTTGGCCTACTTTTGATATTCATTAGACCTAGAAGCACATTTACTAACTTTAAATCAAATACAATGCCATTAAACTGATTGGAATAAATAATTTGACTCCTGATTTTAGAATTATGAAAAAAATTATACAATTCATGCAAATTTTAAATGTCACATAAAGAAGTTTAAACTCAATGATTAGCCATATACAAAATATTCAATATATATTAAAATATATTGTCAAGTATATCCTGTATAGAAAATATTTGAAATATATGTGGAAATAAACTGTTTAGTTTTCTTTCAAATTGTAATCTGTGTAAACATATCATATAACCATCCAACTAATTTTAAATATTCAAAAGAAAGAATAACAACAAAATTGATGCACCATGCTATAATAAAAAAGATGGCAGGTCAATAAATGTGCAAATATGTAGATGCAAACATAGGTATAAATTATGTCCATATTTCTTGAACATAGTTCCTAGCATGCTGTAGTCAACATTTAAAATTCAAAGCTATGAGAAATGATCAAAAGTGCAAAAGAGCAATCAAATCATAGGATCACTAGTGAAGCCTTTTTTTGGAGCAGGAGTAGATATCTTCATTATGTCTGATGAGCTCAGGATATGCTCTTAATTTGAGTATCATGATGTACTTTTAATATCTCTACTTTTACTGCTAATGGATGTTTTAACTCTTTTATTAAAGACTTTTTATCTAAAATGGGTAGTATCCTATAGCAATACATTCCTACATTCCTGTAGCCTAACATCTCCATGTGTCTTATTAATTACGCTGTTTGACTTCTCGAATGACTGATAATATGCATATGGTTTTTGAATAATGGGATAGATTTAATATTTGATTAATGAATGTATCATGTTGTTTTCCACGAATGCTTTCTTTCGCCTCTATTACCTTGTGCATCGCGGGTTGTTGAAGGGAGGATGAACAACTCAAGCGCAACGGATCTTGGCCCTGCAGCAAAGTCCATTTCCTACATGACGTCGAGGAAGTTGTACCAATGAAGACTCTCTATTCGGGTTGTTGGGAAGAAACTTAAATAATCATTAATCTAGAAAGAGTGGAATGCTAAATTCTATGGATCTTGTTGAATGGATATGTTTTCATTTATGAGAATTCTATTAATCAGTTTTAGGATTCATTTATGTCCACGTCTTTCTCTGTTAGAGTTAGGTAGCTAGTTGCTTTTTTGTTTTAAATAAGTGTTCCTCCTGCACGAGTGAGCAATCATAACAAGCATAGAAAGGATATCATGTAAAAGTTAGTTTGATAATAAGAAGTAGAGTATGTAAGAATTAGTACTATGATAAGAGATAGATTTTTGTGTTAGTTTTCATATGAGCAGAACAATGTATACCATTTTGAGTTTATGAATAAAAGCTGATGAAGTTTTGAGTTCAATTCTTGCATAATTAGTTGATGCTTGCTAAGGGGGCCCACTTAGTAAGTATCTGTAGTTAGTTAGTTAGTCGTTTATTTTCTATTGATCATAAGTTAGACTTCGTTCTTGAAGTTTCAGTACAAACTCAGTCTTATATTGTTCCTGCAGAATCAAGAATCCATCCATGTGTTTGTTCCTGCAGCATAAGGTCAATTCATAGTTTGTTTCTCAATTGTAGTTTTTATGGTTTCTGCTTTGGTTAAGTTTAGAAGGCTTTGCATTATATTCCTGTAGCATAAGTAGAATTCCTTTCATGCATTTATTTCTAGTAAATCGTGACTTAAACTAGTTCTTAGTGCACATATAGTGCTGCTCCATTTCAAGTATACGTTCCCTGGTTTGACAAAGTAAATGAATGACCATAAGAAGATGTTAGTCGCCTGCTGGAATGTCCAATTCCAAGGTTAGGATTTTCCATGACTTTTATATCCTTTTATGGGCTCGACCATTTTTGGCGCTATTGTCAGGGATGGTGTCAAGCTAAGAACCTATCATAAGTCATTGTTAGCAGTAGTTTAGTATGTTATTCAAGCATTTTCAAATTCCTTCAATTCACCATTCATTATATTGCATGCATAGAAGAAGAGACACTCTGGGAAGATTCCTTCCTGACCTTCCATTCATTAATAATAATCCTGAACCAGCTTATAATCTATTTGAGGAAGAAGGAGACCAAGATATCAATCCATTTGCTGAAAACCTATTTTTTGAATTGCCATTTGACCCAGCTGAAAAAGAATCTGAAGAAAATCCATTTTCTCTAATACTCCATCAAGAAAATATGGCACGAAATCCACCTAATCGACCTCCTACTTTTGAGTTTCCCATCATTGCTCAGCAAGATAATGATAACCTTAAAAATATTCCTTCTTCATTACTCCCCGAGTTCTATGGACTAGTTACAGAGGACCCATACACTTTCTTGTTTGAGTTTGATATCCTCTGTCATAGCTATGATTACACTTTAGATGCTTACAGGCTAAAGTTGTATCCTTCTACTTTGAAGGAAGGAGCTCTTAGATGGTTCATGAGTTTGAAAAGAGGTGTTGTGTATAGTTGGACAGTCATGCAAACAAAATTTCTTGAAAAATACGAGGAATATTGTAAGAGTGGTAGTAAGGGAGATGATATATTCATAATTCAACAAAAGGAGGATGAAAGCTTGGAAGACTATATCTCAAGATTCTTGTTTTCCTTGAAAAATAATTCAGACCATACTCTCAATGAAGAGTCTCAAAAACTACTCATCCTAAGAGGAATCAGTGATACCTGTATAGATGCCCTGGATCTGATGGGAGGATGTGATATAACCCAACTATCTTGGGATGATATCAAGAAAATATGTCTCAACTACTCTCAAGAAATTGTTAAGAAGGGTAGAGGTCATCAAGCCACAATGGGAAAGTCTTCTATTAATGGATTTTCACGGATGGAGATCATAAATTTGCTATCTGATTTCAAGTAGGATATCATAAACAACATGGCTACATAGTTGGATACTATGAAAGCTCAGAAGAAACATGAGGAAGCTGAAGCAATTTTGGCAGAGTTCTGTCCACATTGTAGACAGAAGAAACGAGACTACAGATGTAAGATCGTGGCTAACCTTGAGGCTGTGAAGTTACCTACTAACTTTAAGATGGTAGAGAGTGATGATGACCAAGTATTCTTCATCACACAAAGGTGACCATGGGCTTAAAGACAAGGTATGCCTCAAGATCCTTTGACTTTTGGTAATCCTTATTCTAATTACAATAACCAGTGGCAACCTACATATGACCCATCACCACCTTGGAATGCTTCTCAACTTCATTGGCCTAACTATCATAGTCCTCAATGGAAATCTCCTCTAGGAGGTTGGCAGTAGCCACAAGGAAAATGGATTCCACCCAAAGGTAACTAGCAGCAGAATCCTCAATGGAGAAGTCCATAGCAATGGTAGAACCAATCCCCTGCCTCCCTGCAGCTTCAGTAGCCACAACCTTAGGCCCTCATACCACCTCCTGCAACACCTGCAGCAAATACTGGTCCTCCAAAACAAACCCCTATGCCTACTCAACCATTTCCAAATCCTAATAATAAGCAGCAGCAACAACAACCTATGTATTTTGTAGAAGCCAATCAGTATCCAACTTATGTCCTGGATATTCACGATATCCATCTTAGGTCTGGAACCACTCTCCCTGCTCCACAGCTACCTATGATTACAGAAATTCCAGATTATGCCTCTGAACAACCTACTGAACCTACAGAACATATACCTGTGTCTGATACTATCTCTAAGGAGCTTGTCCTGTAGTGTCAGGCCAAACTACTTTTTCCACAGAGATTGCAAGTTACTACGTCCAAGTCCTTTGATGGAAGAGTTAAAGAATATACACATTCAAATTCCTCTTTTTTAAGCCATTAAAGATGTCCCAATTTATGGAAAAGCCATTAAAGAGGCATGTTTAAAGAAACCAGGAAGAAAGAAAAAAGATCCTCAAACTATCCATGTTCTAGGACAGTTGGCAGATATTATGTTGGGGAAGATAGTCATTCCAAAATATACTGACCCTAGGAGTCATGTGGTACAAATAAATATTAATGGCCAAATAGTAAATAATGTTTTGATTGACCTTGGTGTAGCCATTAATGTAATGACCAAGAATGCAATGGAGCATTTGAATATCTTAAACATTTGGTCTACACCTACCATCCTACAGCTTGCTGATAGTTCCACAGTAAAGCTTGATGGAATGGTAGAAGACGTTATTGTCATCTTTGAGTCTTGGGAATACCTAATAGACTTCACCATATTTTCCACTAAGGCAACTTTGGGAGGATATCATATTATCCTAGGTAGACCATGGTTAGCTACGACTGATGCTTTTATAGGATGCCATTCAGGAGACATGCCAATTTTTGATAGTCAGTTAAGAAAGAAATTGGCTTTATACCCACCTGCTTAGCCTCAACCAGACTTGTCTCAACCAATTTGGCCATATTTAGGAGAGGAAACTAAAGAAGTCAATTCATTGGCTCAACTAATGATACTGAAAACTAATCCATTTTCACAGCTTCAGAGTGAGGATGACCTAATTTTACATATTTTGTAGTCCAACCTTGGTTCAAGTAGCCCATCTGCTGCAGATAGCTGTCTTCAGCAGTGTTTCCTGTAGCAACTAAATTCTGAGAACCTGTCACCTGAATCTCCTACAGTTTATCAAAATTTGCTTCCATATGAAATACAGACACCACCTTTATCAGCAGCCTCCATGAATGATCTTATCAAGCAAGTAGAAGTGTCTTCAGGCCATTGTCTAAACATCAATAATAAGCTGCCTTAATCTCATCAAGCTGCCCTAGTCACAATTTTGCAAGAACAACACAAAACTTTTGTATGGGACTATGGAGATATGAAGGGAATAGATCCTCAACTTTGTACTCATAGGATCTACATTAAGGAAGATTATTTACCTGGCAGGCAGCCTCAAAGAAGGATAAACCCAACACTCAGGGAAATGGTTAAAATAGAGCTCCAGAAGTTGCTTGATGCTGGTTTTATCTACCCCATTTCAGACAATCAATGGGTGTCTCTATTGGTGATTGTCCCTAAAAAAAGTAAAAAATATAGAGTTTGTGTAGACTACAGAGAGCTGAACACAACAACTAAAAATGATCACTTTCCACTGCCATTTTTTGACCAAGTACTAGACTCATTGTCTAGGAGAAAGTATTTTTCCTTTTTGGATGGATATAGTGGCTATAATCAAATTAGAATCACCCCTGAAGATCAAGACAAAACAAATTTTACTAGTCCATGGGGTACTTTTGCCTACTCTGTCTTACCTTTTGGACTGTGTAATGCACCTGCAACATTTCAAAGAGTAGTGATCAATACTTTTGCTGACATTTCTCATGATTCTATGGAAATCTACATGGATGACTTTACTACTTATGGAGTTACTTATGAAGAAGCATTAGCTAATTTAGAAAAAGTGTTGAAAAGATGTCAGGAACAAAATTTGTCTTTGAATAGTGAGAAATGCTTCATGATGATGTAAGAGGGAATTGTTTTAGGCCATCATGTCTCTCAAGCAGGAATTCAGGTTGATTCTGCAAAAATAGAAGTTATTCTAACTTTTCCAACACCTACAAAACAAAAGGATGTTAGAAGTTTCCTAGGACATACTGGATATTATAGTAGATTTATCAAAGATTTCAGCAAAATAGGTAGTCCATTATATGCTTTATTGACTAAGGATTCTGAGTTTACCTGGACTGAGGCTTGTGACAAATCTTTCCTGCAGCTTAAGAACTTACTTACTCAGGCACCTATTCTTCAAGGACCGAAGTGGAATCTGCCTTTTCATATACACACAGATACTTTCGATTATGCCATAATGGCAGTTTTAGGATAGAGAGAGAATTCCATAGAGCATGCCATATATTTCATTAGCAAAAATCTTCAAGGCCCTGAATTAAACTATACTATCATAGAGAAAGAATTGCTAGTAGTTGTGTATGCCCTGAACAAATTTTGACATTATGTCACTAGCTACCAAATATTTGTTCATATAGATCATGCAGCAATAAGGTACCTCATGAATAAGCTTGCCATATCTGGTAGATTAGCAAGATGGCTCCTATTGTTGCAGGAATTTGATATCACATTTATTGATAAGCCAGGCCGAGCTAATGTGGTAGTTGATTTCTTATCAAGACTTCAAACACCTACACCTGACACTCCTGAGGTAATTGATGATAGCCTCCCTGATGAACATCTATTTTCTATTGTTGCTCAAACTCCATGGTATGCAGATATTGCAAATTATTTAGCAGCAAACAAGATCTGAGCTCACTTCTCACCAAAGGAAAGGAAATTGTTAGTTGAGAAAAGTTTTAACTTTTCATAGATTGCAGACTATTTATTTTATATAGGACTTGACCAAGTCATGAGAAAATGTGTTAGGGAACATGAGACCTATGACATTTTGTATGTCTGTCATGATGAGCCCTGTGGTGGAAACTTTACAACCAAGAGAATAGCTATGAAAGTGCTTAATACAAGATACTATTGGACTACACTACACAAAGATGCAACAGCCTACACCAAGAAATGTGATAGATGTCCACGCATGGGGAGACCAATAAGGTATGATGAAATGCCCCTAAATCCTCAAGTGGTAGTCAGTCCCTTTGACAAATGGGGCATGGATTTTGTTGGGCCTATTGATCCTCCATCCAATGGAAAATCATACATTTTGGTGTGTACTGATTATGTAACCAAGTGGGTGGAAGTGAAAGTAATGACACATGCCCATAACAATAAAGTTGCTGAGTTCCTATATGAGCAGATTTTTACTAGGTTTGGAGTCCCAAGGGAACTTTTTACTGATCAAGGAGTTCAGTTTACATCCAACTTAATCACTGCATTAATGAATGATTACAAGATCAGGCACAGAAAGTCTAGCCCTTATCACCCTCAAGGCAATGGCCAAGCAGAGGTTACCAACAGAGAATTTGAGACAATCCTTACAAAGACAGTCCAATTAAACAAGAAGGATTGGAGCAATCTCCTTCCTAAAGCAATTTGGGCTTATAGGACAACATGGAAAACAACTACAGGGTTTACTCCTTTTAAGTTACTCTATGGTAATACTGCCATGTTGCCAATTGGATATGAGCATAAGACCTTAAGAACTACTCTCCAGCTTAAAATTGATATTTCTAATGCTCAAAAGGAACGCCTCCTACAGTTGAATGCATTGGATGAGATGAGGAAAGTTGCCCTACAGGATACTGAAACTATCCAACAAGAAAGAAAAAATGGCATGACAATCATATTCGAACTAAGCAATTCTTTGCCAGTGATTGAGTGCTGCTCTATGATTCTAGGTACAAAGAAAATCAAGGTAAACTAAACACACACTGGCTTGGCCCTTATGAAATAGAACATGTATTTGATAATGGCTCAGTGCAGTTAGCCACAATAGATCTAGTTCGATTCAAGCTACTGGTTAATGGACACCGTCTTCGGTTGTATCATAAGCCAATGTCTAAAGATGAGTTTCTGCAGCAGTTTGTTTCAAATATGGCCACTGATCTTCCTACAAAGAAAGGCTTCGGTCTTTCTCCTACAACATCTCTTTAAATTCCATGTTGCATGCACATAATAAAGGTTTCCTTTTCAAGGATGCCACGTTTTCTGTTTTTCCATCCATCACCACCATTCATTCTCTTTTCTTCCACATCATCCATCTTGTCATACCACCATATTCATAGTTTCTATTCTAGCCGTCATTTCATGTTGCGCTATGATTTTCCCAGCACGTACAAGCATTAATTGAAAGGTACATGATATCTTCTCTTAATCACATTATTTATTTGTTTCATTTATTCAACAACTACTATGTACATATCAATCTTTTTTGCTCATACTTCGCCTATCCTTTCACCCATGTGTGGACACATGTCAACTTTTAAGTAGGGGGCGAGATAATCTATTTCAAACCTTTTCTTATGTCACTGTCACAACTAATAAAATATTTTTATTTCTTCTTGTACTTTCCAAATATGGCTGCATGTTTTATCTTAAACAATATTTATTGCTTGATATGAGTAGTTCCTAATAATTATTACATGCAATTATCTTTCAAGTCATTCTTAGAAAAGAAGAGAAAAGTGAAGGCAGAACAGAAAGAAGCAAACAGAAGCAAAGGAGAAGAATTTTCTTTTGAATTTTCAGAAAGGTTTGAGTTTTTGGAATCCCAGCAAAGGTAATTTGCAAATATGGGTGGTCAATTGGTAAGACATGAGCCTGTAGCTCATGAGCTCTTAACACAGAATCCTTACACAATGCTAAAAATCTAGCTCACTGTTGCATATGGGTTCAACAATCAAGCAGAAAGAGTAAAAATATTTGATGTTAGAAAGCAAGTGTATGAGGAATTCAAAATCCAACCGTATCTATTTTGGAAGCTTGCCTATTCTAGAATTGAAAAGAGATGGGAGAAATTGACTGTTGGGCTTAGAAAATCTAAACCACATAACCCCTTGAATTTTGAAGTAGCCCTTGGAAGGACATACAGGTACATACAGCTCGGTCTTCAAAAGAGGTTTAAATTATGGTTGCCAATAACATTTCGACCTCCGCTTTTAAAGTGGCCACTTTATCCCTATCAAGCTACAAATGTTAATAAAGATATAGAGAAACTCAGATATGAAAGATGGCAAAATTTCAGAGGTTTAGAACTATTATAAATTTGGGACTATGCCAAAAATCCATACTGCTCCTATGGATTTCAGGGAAACAACCAGGAAGCTTAATGCTGGTGGACCATCATTAGGTTAAGTAGGGGGAAAATGATGAGCTTAGGATATGCTCATAATTTGGGTATCATGATGTACTTTTAATATCTCTACTTTAACTGCTAATGGATGTTTTAACTCTTTTATTAAAGACTTTTTATCTAAAATGGGTAGTATCCTGTAGCAATACATTCCTACATTCCTACAGCCTAACATCTCCATGTGTCTTATTAATTACCCTGTTTGACTTCCTGAATGACTAATATAATGCATATGGTTTTTGAATAATGGGATAGATTTAATATGTGATTAGCGAATGTATCATGTTGTTTGCCACGAATGATTTCTTTCACCTTTGTCACCTTGTGCATCGCAGGTTGTTGAAGGGAGCATGAATGAGTCAAGTACTGTGAATCTCGGCCCTACAGTAAAGTCCATTTCCTGCATGACGTCGAGGAAGTTGTACCAGGGAAGATGCTTTGTCTGGGTCATTGGGAAGAAATTTAAATGATCATTAATCTAGAAAGAGTGGAATGCTAAATTCTCTGGATTGTGTTGAACATATATGTTTTCATTTATGAGAAGTCTGTTCCTTAGTTTCAGGGTTCATTTATGTCCACGTCTTTCTCTGTTAGAGTTAGGTAGTTAGTTTCTTTTCTATTTTAAATAAGTTTTCCTCCTACGCGAGTGAGCAAGCAAAACAAGCATAGAAAGGATATCATGTAAAAGTTAGTATGATAATAAGAATCAGAGTATGTAAGAATTAGTACTATGATAAGAGATAGAGTTTTGTGTTAGTTTTCATATGAGCAGAACAATGTATACCATTTTGAGTTTATGAATAAAAGCTGATGAAGTTTTGAGTTCAATTCTTTCATAATTAGTTGTTGCTTGCTAAGGGGGCCCACTTAGTAGGTATCTATAGTTAGTTAGTTAGTCGTTTATTTTATGTTGATCATAAGTTAGATTTTGTTCTTGAAGTTTCAGTGCAAACTCAGTCTTATATTGTTCCTGCAACATCGGGAATCCATCCTTGTGTTTGTTCCTGCAGCATAAGGCTAGTTCATAGTTTGTTTATCAGTTGTAGTTGTTATGGTTTCTGCTTTGGTTAAGTTTAGAAGGCTTCGTATTACATTCCTGTAACACAAGTAGAATTCCTTTCACACATTTATTTATGGTAAATCATGACTGAAACTAGTTCTTAGTGCACATACAGTGCCACTCCATTTCAAGTATACGCTCCCTAGTTTGACAAAGTAAATGAACGACCATAAGAAGATGTTAGTCACCTGCTGGAATGTCCAATTCCTAGGTTAGGATTTTCCATGACTTTTATATCCTTTTGTGGGTGTGACCAATGTCTACAAGCAATAGTTTACACTCTACTTCGAAATCAACCTTCGTTTCCTTGGAAATCATTGTTTTTAGTTGTTCCTCTAAATTATGCGTTTCTATTCTAATCAAAGCAGTAAATATATATGCTTTACAAACAAGACCTTTAATAACAACAACATGATTTGTTGTAGAGTCAGAGCTATCCTGCAATGTGTAGAGGTATTTTGTTGGCATCTGCAAAAAAGGAGTGGCATCTTCATCAAAAGCAACACACCAAAGGCTACCTGAATGGTTTTACATCTTTAACTATAGAAGATAATGATAATTGCAATCCTTAATTTCCATCTGGAAACAATAAAAAAACCAAACATCAGCACAAGGGTGTGTGCATTTCCTTTTGCATTCTTTACCATTAAACAACAAGGGGCAAGCAAGGTAACAAAAAGACTCATTTTTTGCAATTTGAATGGTTGCTTTAAAAATGGCTTCAACAGTTTCTCCTAAATGAAGGAAGTTTTTTAAGATAAATGCAATAGTAACTCTATCATTTGAAGGATGCAACCTCTAACATGAAGAAGAAGTTGAAGCTACTTGGTCTACTTTAATTGGCCCCTTGGATCTAAGAGTGTTTTCCTCGGGAGTAGAAGGGTTAATATCCAGGACTCTTCCTATTGATGTGTTGATAACTTTTCCATTAAAGTAGCCGACATGGCCACTATGGACAACAACAATGACTATTATTCTATAAAGGTACATCTAATGCAAGGTATCACCTTTTTATTTCTAGCTTGTACCCCACAAATTAACATCAATGAAAGAAGCAGAGACATCATATAGTTTAATGGTTTGTCAGATTGTTTCAGATCCATTTCTCCTACAAACAATTGAAATGTACCCAACATGTACTACAATGTCAATAATATCAATGAAGCTATTATCATTGTAGTTGCTTATTTCACTAATCAACACAACAACAATTTTTTTTTGGGACAGGAATCTCATCTTCAGATTGTTTTATTGTTGATTTTTTATCCAAAAAAATCTCAATATTACTATTTAATTTATTGAATCATTTATTGGCTTCCTTAACCAATCCTCTCAATATTAAATAAGTAAAATCCACCTCCACTTGACCATAATGCAATTCAATAATATCATCAAAAAAAGTAATACGTATTGATGTCCCCTCCACATCTATAATGTCAAAACTAAACAGTTTCCCTTCACCTCTTTGTTTCTGGAAATGATGCATCTCCCTAATATGTGTTACATGCCCTTTCATTTTCCAAACATTTTGATAAATGTTCAAATATTTAATAGGGATAACCTTTGGAGGGCTCTTTTTTTTTAGCAGACAACTGCAGACCAAATTTAGGGGCCCATTTAGAAGGAGAAGGTGAGTCAAGCGCCAACATTTTCTCTTCTTGCTACTTGAAAAATTACCTAGGGGTCCCAATAATTTGACAATCATGCATAATTACAACAAAGTTGGATATGATTAAGGCCCTAGAAAAGAAGCAAAACAATATATTGGACAAATTATATGAGGAAGAAACGAAAGAGATAATTTTTTAACATATACAACAAACAACGCAACCCACCTTGAATCTTGGATATTCCTATAGACATAGTCTTTTAAACACACATGGGACCCTATTTTCAAGGCACCTATAAACAACATATCATTGCATTTGGAAGGGAGAGTTCCTATTTGCAAATGTTGGCCATTAGACAAGACAACCTTGTATCACTCAACTTGCCCTTCATCACTGCCAAATTTTTTGAAGGACAAAAGTTGAAGGACCGGAGAGGAAACAACATCATTGACATTGATGGAATGAATTGAAAATGGATTCAAAGTTTGATCTTTCTTTGCATCCTACAAACACAAGTGTAATCAAGTAAAATGCACATCATCACACCAAATGGATAAAAGGAGCAAGGAAAATGAAGGTTACAAAGAGATACATTTTTATGTGCTCTAAAAGATCAATGCATGTCTACTTTCATATCTATATCCTCTACTAGGGAAAGAAATATATGGATACACCTAAATTCCAATCAAGAAGCAACAACAAGAAAGGTAGGAAATAATAAGAGCAAGCTTGTAGTAGGTACAACGAAAAAGGCAGGAAAACTTACAAAACTAGAGTCTATAGGCTAGTGGATGGCATCCTCTAAGCTAGAATCCATAGCATCAGGTATACAATTTGACACCAAATAAAAATTTTAGGGCTCTGGAGACCCATCCATGGACCCTAACTCTACAGACATAGTTCTAGAATCTTTTAAAGGCAAGGAATCTCCCAACCATAATTCACTTATTGATAGCTCTATACCACAGTAAAAAAGAAAAGATTAACATATTCCAACATTCAATACCAATTGGTGGAGAACTTACTATAGACACATAAAATTGGCATCATGCATATTTCATTAAATCATATTCGCCCATAAATTAAATAAATTTAGTTTATTTGATTGATCTCCTAAAGTCTCTTCATTTAATTAAATTAAATGTATTTAATTAAATGGATAGTTTGAACATCAATTTCCTCCCTTTTGATTTAAATAAATCCAAGCATCTAAGTCAAAATTCAAAATCACCTAATCATCATCTTAAATTAATCAAACCATGATTAATGCTAATCCTAATCCTCTTTTCTCTAGATTTTGCAACTTGCACAATAAATCAATTTATTCGATTTATTAATTCATCATCTTCATTCAAAATGGCATCTTTGAGGGAATGTTTTCCCAATTTCAAATCTCCCTCCAAGTAGACTTGTCCCCTCCAACAAAGAATATATGAGCTCTTACATGTCTCTTGCACAAGTCAAACTTAGCATTTAACTCATCTTGTCATCAAATTCAAATTTCAAATCTCCCCCTCTTTGGTACATTGACCAAAATGTGCTCATTCCTCAACCTCTCACATGTTGACAAGTGGCATCTTGTCCTTGGTGGATCTTTAGTCCCACATCCTCCATGTTTGGCATTCTTCTATCCTTCTTGGCTATAAATAGAGAGTTTCTCTATTGTATTAATCCTCCACAACTCATCCAAGTTAGCATTTTATCTTGATCATCATCTTCACAATTATAGGCAACTTGATACAAATTCATCTTGCACTTGGTTATCATCTTCCATCTTTTTATCAACATATCTGGAGCTTATCAAGGATTGGGAAAGGGCTTCTTTCCATAGAAGTACCAATCCACTATGAGATAAAGTTTGATTCGTGCTGTTTATATGCTTATTTGGATTTTCTTATTGTTTTAATTTCTTATTTAGCATATCTAACATTATGTAATATTTCATAGGGATATTAGATTTGTTGTGTTTTGCTTGGTTTTTGTGAAAATTCTTGTCAAGGGTTGAAATTGAACAAGACATTGTGCAAGTGTGAGTAAACTTATTGCATGTGTTCTCCCTTTGTTTCTAAACGAAGGTTTATCAAACTATGAATATGTTTACTCACTTTTGTTTATCTTAGAGGGCCTTCCTTGGGGAAAAAGTACTCACCCAAGGGAATGATTAACACTCTAAAGCCAAAAGTATTTTCAGCCGCGATATAAATGTGGGTACTATAACAAAGGCAAGTATCATGTGGTTGACTCCAATGAGAAGGGAAACAATAGTCTCTTGCCACGTTGGGTCAACTCCTATGAATGAAAAGTCCAAATTAAAACCCTTGTTGTAGAAAGGCCAAAATCCCTATCTATTTGTTGGTGCAAGAATGGTTTTTTTGGACCCGCCGCACACTTTTACAGTCTTTGGTAGAAATGGAAATTATGCCATGAGAGTTTTATCAATGTTGATTCTTGGCTGCCCTGTATAAGTGAGTGTCTTGGAGGGGAGCCAGTGGAGTCAAGCATCTAACCATTCACTAAAATAAGTGTAGCTGGACTTTTCCAAGTGGGGACTCAAAAAATATAGTCTTTCATATCCATAGGATTGTACTTGTTCTTGGTTACAAAACACTTTGATTGCTCAAAAACATTGGGAAACAAACATTTAACATGAGCATCAAATCTCAAACCCTTTAGGAGAAGAAAATATCCTTGAACAAATTCACATGCTATTGATTTCCCTTGGGATTCATATCCTTAGAGGCTTCTAAGAATTTGGATTTCATCTCAATTTTCTCCTACTAAGGTCAACATTATGAAACCTTTGCCTTGATTTCTTCGATTTCTACATAATACACTTGTGGGATGAAAGAAAATTAGGACATTGGACATTCAACTTGAAAACTAATCAACAAGTGTTTTTGGTAAAAAGAATCCATTAAGCAAATATTAAATAATTGGACCCCACACATGTGCTTGGTATCTTTTGATCATATGGTTTTCATGCAAACATTGGTCTTTTGGTTTTGAACTACTCTTAGAGAAAAGCATGTTCTTCACTATCTCGGTCCTGTAAATAAGGTTCTCCTTAGGTTCATTTAGGATTAAATGAAGCACTTCATCCACCCCAAACATTTATCACCTCCATCCCAAAAAAGAGCTTTAGAAACATCATTCTAGACTTTGGTAAATCATCAAAATCAAAATCACTTTGTTTAGTTAGGTGTATGGGAATGCATCCTTTCTCATAAATTTAAATTGAATTAGCAATCCTTTGAACAAGTTCATCCTAAGATCACATCTAACATCTTAGGGTTTACAAGTCCATTATCTAAATCCAATCAAACCAATCAAAATCAAATCCTAAGTCTAGCATTGATCCAAAATTTTTAAACGTTCAACACCCATATCATTCACCCCTTTCATCATTCATCTCATCATTGGTTCTAAACACCTTAGAGGTCAACAAGATCTAAACACAAGAGGAACATGGAATATAAATTTGATCCATACATCATGAGTATTCTAAACCAACCAAACTATCAAAGCCTTACAATTCCAATTGATTTTCAACACTCACATTTATACAATTCATACATGGGATCATTATCTCCTACAAACCTCGATGGTACAAAAAAGTGAGTATACCCAGTCAAAATTTTGGAACACCTTTCTCGATGATAGATTTAAATCTAATCCCAAACCTAAAAATCTATCAAAAGAACAATCAAGGCATGTGTCTTCAAACAAACAATGTCATCCCACCAAATCCATATATGCCAAATGTGAATATACCAAGTACAAGTTTTCAAAACATGAACATTTCAAATCCACACTTGGAAAAATTTGGGATAGATATGCTTACAAATTTTGTTCAAAGTCCAAACAAGATGTTACGACTCGAAGACAAGGTAACACCATCCAAAATCAAAGTTACCTAAATCAAGACAATGTTCAATTTCAACCTATAATGCCAAATCTGAACACCATCCCAAATCAGAACATTGTCCAAAATCAATTTTTTGATGATCACATATGAACACCACAAGTGTACATCCCAAATCTGCTTGAACAAAAGCCAAATCAAGGGAGTCAAATTCAAAATCAAGATCAAAGTTCGCTAGAGAAACTTGCTTCACATGCCAAACTAATTGAATTATTGAGCCAAGAGATATCTTCACTCCAAAATCAATACACTCTTCCATTGGTTAATCCATGTCATCAAAGCATTGAGTTGTGTCCACAACCGCATCAAGAACAATATCTCCAATGTCAAGAAGTTAGATATCAAGATCACCAACATCAAATACAAACCCAATTACCCCATCTCAAAGATCAACCGCCACATTTCAAAGATCAATCACCATATCTCCAAAATCAATCACAACAAGGTCAATTTAAGACAAAAATATCACAAGGTAACAAGAAAAAATACACCACTGGGGAGACCAATTGAATCAGTCCTGCAATAGTTGGTACAAGAAAATCTCATAAAAATCCTTGTTTATTCGAACTATCAAGAACTAGACATAAGACTGCTAGGGTATAACAAGAGGCACCTTTGTCATTATCATAGAATTAATGGACATAGAACATTAGATTGTGTTCGACTCAAAAGACTCATCCAAATCCCGATTCATCAAAAGATAATTACTATTGGGGACAATGACAGCATTGGAAATCTCACAATTATTGAGAACAAGGATCAAGATCAATTCACCACTGAGCACCTTGAAGTTGTGTCTACTTCATCCAATGATCAAATCAACATATGTCAAGAGTCACTTTTCAATCATGATCAAAATCCACCAACCAACAATGATCCAATCAAAGAAATGTCAACATCACTTGACTCTATAGTTGAAGACATTGATAATCTCTCCATTAAGGAGCACATTGAAGATGTTTCTACCCCATCCGATGATCAACTCAACATACATCAACAACTACTTTTTAGTGATTTATTTAAAGGAGTGTTAGAATTATTTGATTCTATTGACATAATGCACAATCCATCGACCAATGATCATTTTGAAAATGTCTCTACATCGCCTTATGAGTTAGAGGACATATCTCAAAAATTTATTCCAAAGCATGATCAAAATCTTTCACCAAAGTCAAGCAATGGTCCTTTCCAAGACATGTTGACCCTCTTTGACCTCATAGTTACAAATATTGAAGGAATCCTCAACTCAACACTTGATCCAAGTCCCCTAAAATATCAAGAGGATATAGAACCACTTACCATGCCTAATGATGATTTCCAAGAACTCTTTGTAAGAAATCCATCCTTTGAAACTGGACCATGTCAAGAACTTGATTGAAAGCATGTCAAAAGCAATCCTAAAATTAATCAAGATCAAGAATTTGTATCTCCAAGATACTACAATGATCTAATGGATACTCTACTATGTATACAAGATGATCATATCCACATAGCACTTACTCCTCCATCTACCCGTGAGATGTTTTATGTGGATGGACACACAGATGATCTTCCTAAAGAATAGGATTCATTTACTCTTGACATTATGACACAAAAAGAGTAGGTTATTGATTCCTATAGTCAAATTTAGTTGTCAACATCAGGATCATATATATCCAAAATTTAGACTGAGGAGATCATGAATAAAGATATCCAACATTATCCACTCAAGGAAATAGGTCAGATAGAATAGGATATTCTGAAGTTAGTAGAGAAGAAAATTGTAATAACATCATCTACAGTGGTCATTTATCAGAGCATGCTTATTGAACAAGATATCTCAAAACAAGCGGAATCAAAGCATGAAGGTGTCACTACCACCATACTGAGGGAAACTATGTCTTAAGAAAATGTCAACATAGGGAGCATGAAGAGTCCTTATGATGAAACCAATGCCAATACTACAACCAACCACATCATGATTCTTCATCCACCCATCACCCCATCCATGAATTGGGACCAACATCAAAAGAAATATTTGAATCAAAGCACAAAGAATACAAAAAAAATTATCCCTATCAAACTCCATCAGTCAGAGAAAATATGGGGCAAACTAAAAAAGGGAAAAGTATCCATCAAAGATGTCCACAAAAGAAAAAGAAGGCTTTTCAAATAGCATACAAAGTATATCAAATTATTGGTCCTAATTTCCTACACACTTTTGTATCCACCCATCATTTCTCATCTTCCCAAGTTTGGAGAGTCAAAGGTTCCAAACTATCAACCAATCCATCTTTTATTCCTAAATACACTCCATCAACACCTCCACACATAATATCCAATTCTTACATTGACCATGTACTAGCAATGGCCCTTCATCATAAGGATTTAGAAGGCACTCTATTGTGATGTGCGCAAAAAGACAAAGTCAACTCCGGTATCAATGAAGTAGATAAGGAATCTCAAAAGTTTTATTCATGTGCATGTATCTTGGAAAAAAAACTTCTTCAAGTAGGATATTGATGGCACATTATGATAGAAGTGACTACATCAACACCACAAGGTGGTTCGACATGAGCTTAAAATGTTTTACAAAAACCAAAAAAATCAAAAAAATGTAAAAATCCAAAAAAATCAAAAAATCATGAAAATAGTAAAGATAAAAATCATCCTCTACTGAAAACCACTACAGTGGCACTTTGGGAAATACCATGATGAAAACGTAGAAAACAAGCATCATGTGTGGAATCGAGCATCTACGTGTGCCAATTCAAGTGAAAGCATCTTATTCCATCCATAATAAAGCCAACATTCCATCCATCTTATCCATAAAAAAATCCATTGATCCATGAACCATTTATCTAATCCATTTTCATCCATCTGCGATTCATTTTCCAAGTTATCTTAATCTTGATGAAACTTTGGTGCACACTTTACACTTGTTTATGGTAAACATCTTGAAATGGGTCATTTTCATTGATCCTATCATACCCAACATTATTTGAGCCATGAAGCATTATCCAAATGAACACTCTTTATCTAAACTTTGTATCTTATCACAAGATAATCCTTGGCATCCTTTGCATGCTTACCATATCCATCCATCCATAAACCTATCAAAGCATCCACCCATTGCAGTCCTTACATTGCTAGACACTAGTGGCAAATATTTGCATCCTCCTCTGAGAATAAACCTTGATCTATATCCTCCAACTTATGTGGTGATCTGAACATTGGAAAACATGAAATCAAATTGGCCAAAACATTTGTGAGAAAGATTCCAAATCACTAGCCCATTACACATTTTAACGAGTAGACATTCCTTATAAATCTTCATATTTCATCGAACATCAATCCAAGAAATCACTATCAGTCACATCTAATTTTCACTTCAAACGTCACATCAAATCATCCAAAACATCTTTTGTTTCAAACCAAGCTTCAAAATCATGATCGGTCAAATCCAATCAAAAAATCATCATATCAAGATATCCTTGTATTGCTTAACACTATCCTTGCATTGTTGTGCATCCTCAACAATGTTATCATCATCAGTCTTGATCAATCAAATCCAATCAATCCCTCATCATCTTGGGATATCCATCCTAATCCTTGTGTTTCTTAACACTATCCTTGCATTGTTGTGTATCTAAACAATGTTATCATAACCAATTCATGAATTAGATCAATCAACCCTAGCTTGGTTTTCAACAAAATCCTAAACAGAGAACTGATATCATCACACATATCCATATCCAAATCTTCAAAATCATTCAAAAAATCCAAAAACATCCAAAGCATAACAAGAAAATCAAAAAACACTCAAGAAAAATATCAAAAACATGGCATCTGAATTACGTCGTCTATGAGCTTAAATGTAGGAAAGGCTAATCTTTGATCAGCCCCTGAGACATCAAAATCCAAAAACATTCAAAAAACAAAAAATCCAAAAAAATATTCATAAAATATTAGAAAACCCCAAAACATTCAAAAAATAAAAAATCAAAACATTTGTAAAGTCTTGAAAATACCAAAAACAACCTTAAAACATTCCAAAACTATCAAAAACATCCAAATATTTGAAAAATCCATCCGTCTCATCTCGCTTTCACTCGAAATAATCAATCATCCATAATAAACTGATCATCACCTTCATCCTTTGGTAACACAAATAGAAACAATCACAACAATCAGCAAAAGAAAACTTCAAACGCAAAATCAAAAGCAAACTACAAACCTTTAAATGTAAAATCAAACTCTTGATCATTCGTAAACATGTCAATCAACTTATCAACCCATCATCATCCTATATAATGCATGTCCTAGGATATATCGTTCGGGCAATGGGCATCATTTTGGATATCGCTTTGGTTTCTTATCCTATCAAAACACATCCCTTTAGTTGACGGTACAAAGAACATTGGCTTGTTTGTGTACTTGATCTTTTCTTTTGATTTATCTTATTGCACTCATTCCAAGGACCTCTCATGATGTCCAAAAGAGGATTTAGAGAGATAGGAATGGGGCAATGATCATTATCTTTTGTTTGTTGTGCTTGTTGGGCGTTCTTGTAATATAACTTGGTGAATACTTGCTTTGTTAGGTACATCCTAGCAAGGTTTCTGTAACACCAAATATCTGCAACTTTAAACTCTGTTCCATATATATATCATCATGAAGTTAGTTTAAAGAAAGCATACAAAATATCATTCTTTATGAAATAATCCATGATGCTCTACAAACAAAACAAAACAAAAAACTAGTTGAAATCCTAAAAAGCACAATGCACACCTATTCCATAGTGGATTGGTGTCAGTTTTTTGTGAAAAGTGACCCTTTCCCAACCCTTGACAAGCCAATGATGAAGATGCAATGGAAAAATTAGCTCTCAATGTGAAGAGAGTAACTTTGCATGAGATTGTAGATGCTAAGAATGAAGGATAGCCCCTCCATTTATAGAGTATTTTGATGAGAGAAGAAGAAAATGGGGTGAATGTGGAACAAATATTCAACCAATAGGAAGGATCCACTTGTCCAAATGTGAGTGGATCTGGAGGATGTGCAAGTTTTGGTCAATGTGCCAATAAATGAGATTAGTTGGCCTTTTCAAATTTGAAATTTGGCTTGTTGGAGGGAGAAAAAGGGACTTAAATACCAAGTGGGGGACATGTAAGAGGGGATTTAATGATATGTTGGAAGGGACAAGTCAACTTGATTTGAATTCAAACTTGAGGGAATATTCTCCAAAGATGCCTTGCTGAGGGAAAATGAGGATTTAATAAATGAATTAATTGATTTATTTGTGCAAGTGGGAAAATCTAGAGAATGTGACATGCATTAGATTAGATTTAATTCCTGATTTAGTTAATTTAAAAGAGGATTAGGTGATTTGACCTTTTTGCTTTAGATTTATGGATTAAAATAAATCAAAAAGGAGGAATATGAATTTTGAGATTTAATTAAATAAAGTTTGATTTATTTAATTAAAAGGATGATGTAAGATAAAGGTTAATTTATTCAATTTGAAGGAGATGAACTTAGGAGATGATTTATTTAATCAAAATATGGAATGTTAGGATTTGATTAAAAAATGATCTATTTAATCAAATGAGGTGATGATTTAATTAAATAAAGTTAATTTATTCAATTAAAGGATGAAAATTTAGATTTAATTAAATAAAGGTTATTCAATTAAATGGTGAATTGAAATGCATGCATATTTTACGTGTCTACATTTTTCCCCTCTTTGAAGCAAAGTACTTGCTATGTTGGTTCAAACAATAAACTTGCCACAATCAAAAAATTCAATTTTTATTTTTTATTTTTTCGGATGCCTTAGCGGAAAGAAGTACATTGGTACATTACCCCCTCAAGAGATTGAGCAAAAAGATTTGATTTGAGGTTTGATCTTGTGATAAAGAGGTTAAAAAATTTATGGTTTTGCAAATGAGATGGTTTTAAGATGCTTAGAATAACCAATCTATATTATCCTAAACAACTTAAATGATAATGCAACGCATGTGAGATGGATGATACAATAATGCCTATATGATTATACAATGGATGTTTTATGCAAATGTATGATTTATGAGATTCTTAGACTAACATATCTATATTATGATGATGAAAATGCATATAAGATGATGTGCAGAATGCTGATGGTTTGTGGATATAGGATGGATGCATTAGCAATGATGATTAACTATCCTGGCATGATGTTAGGTAGAAAAGAAGAAATTAGATGATGACAAGAGGATCCCACAAGCCAAATTTATGTTGAGATGATGATGAGAAATGGATGATTTTCTTATGAAGAATTGGGATTTTAAAAGGGCCACTTACCTTATCTTTGATAACAGACGTAGGTACGATGCATCAAGGTATAAATAACTAGGATGACATTGTACTTAGTGTGATGGAAGTTGACTCAACAAATAGATAGGAGTACTCCTATTTGCACCTAACATACGAAAACCTTGCTAGGATGCACTTCAGAAGTTTCAAGCATCTCAAACCAAAAAATGGAAAGGTATAACCTATCAATGCAATAGTCAACAAACTGCCCAAAACACCCTCCATACATATCTAACAAAGCAAGTATTCACCAAGTTATATTACAAGAACTTCCAACAAGCACAATAGACAAAGGATAATGATCATTGCCCCATTCCTATCTCTCTAAATCCATTTGTTTGGACATCATCAAGAGGTTATTAGAATGAGCGCAAAGAGATAATTCAAAAGACAAAGATAAAGTAAACAAACAAGCTGATGTTCTCCAATACCGCTAACTAAAAGGGAATGTGTTTTTAAGGATAAGAACCCCAAAAGATAATGTCCATTGTAGGAAGGATACATCCTATGACATGTTAGTGGATGGTGACACGTCATTTTGTTTATCAAAAGTGTTCTTTCTGATAAATAATTCCCATTGTAGGAAGGATACATCCTAGGACATGATGTTATCAAATGATTGATATGGAATTTATTGGATGATAGGTTATCAACACAAAAAGATGACCAACTTGTTTACGTACTGACTTAAACCTGAGACTTGACGTTTTTTACTTTTCACATTTTCACCTTCTAGACTTGTTTCTAATTGTTTCACCAAAGGTTGAGGACAACGATCATTTATTATAAGTAATGTTATTGTGGGTGAAAGCGAGATAAAATAGATGGATTTTTTCAAATATTTGGATGTTTTTGGAGTTTTGCAATGTTTTGAGGTTGTTTCTTGTATTTTTCAAGATTTTCCAAATGTTTTGGTTTTTTATTTTTCAAATGTTTTTGGGGTTTTTTGAGGTTTTGACCAAGAGACTAACCTAAGGACATATCCTAGGGGCCTCAGGGGCTAATCAATAGATTAGCCTTGCCTACATTATACACAGAGAGAAGTAGTTTGATTGATGACTTGACTGATTTATAGATGAAGATATACATGATGAAATGTTAGTTTATTATGATGGACTCCTAAAGGACTAACCTAAGTGTCTTGGGGGATGATCAAAGATCAAACCTTGCCTACTTCCAAGTCTCAAAGACCCGTAGTTCGATAAGATGACTTTTTGACTGACTTTTTGACTTGTTTTTGAATTTTGATATAATTTGGATATTTTTGGATTTTGGTGATTTTTTGATGTTTTGTGTTTTAGTGTTTTCTGATGTTTTTGGATTTTTCTAATTTTAGGACTTCAAGAATATACACCAATATGATCCTACTGAGAACATGCCCCCAACGTGATGCAATAGACTACTCTGATAAAGGCAGGACAAACTAACCTTAGGAATGGGTCGAGTAATACTAGGAGGGATCATGATATGAACACAGGACCAAGCTATGATACAGATGTCAAATAGATGGGTGATGGATGGAGATTTGAATGTGATGGATGATGGAAACGTAATGGATAGATGATGTAGAACAATTCATAAAGATCCTGGTGGATGGAAAGTGCTTATTTACACAAAGTGCCTATTTTCCAAGTTTTCACCAAGGTACTTGTCCAAAGTGCCACCGAAGTGGTTTTCACTAGAGGACAATTTTTCTCTTTACTGTTTTTGATCCTTTTTCTATTTTTTTTGGATTTTTCTACTTTTTTTCTTTTTTTCTTTTTTTGATTTTTTTGTTGTCACCAAGACCTGTATGCTAGGTTTTTGCCAAGGTAACCATTTTTTCAGGACTTTTTTTTTTTTTGGGTTCTATACCTTGAAAGATTAGGAATAAAACTTTTTGAGATGAGAGTCATTCATGGTCTCTTATAGAGGTTCCCCTTTGGGTGTTGATAACTGATATGCCCCTAACTTATAGCTTTCTAAGATAAAAAATAGTCCCAACCAATTGGGTTCAAATTTTCCTTTCCTATTTGGATTTGGTATGTTCTTCTGATTCTCCTTTAGTACCAATTCTCTAACTTGGAAAGTCTTACTTTTGATTTTCTTGTTATAGCTCCTCTTGAGTCTATTCTGATAGACTTACAAATAATTTAAATGTCTATACGCTACTCATCCAATAGCTCCAGCTCATTCAGTCTTGATACTCAATATTCTTCATTCATGATGAGGTTTTACAGTGATATTCTAGGTGATGGGAGCTCGATCTCAATGGGGAGTACTACTTTTGATCCGTAGACCAGGGAGAAGGGGGTGGTTCTAGAGGGTGTATTGATGTTGGTTCAATAGGCCCAGAGGATGGGATTGAGCTACAGATGCCAGTCATGACCTGCGTTATTGACTATTTTCTTGAGGATATTTAAAATGGTTTTATTTGTGGCTTCTGCTTGGCCTTTTCCTTGGGGATAGTATGGGGTGGAGAAGCGATGTTGGATTTTGAAATTTTCACACAAGTCACTGACATCCTAATTCCTAAATGGTGTCCCATTATCTGAGATAATGGCCTATGGGACACCATAACAGCAAATGAGATAGTTCATGATGGACTTTGATATCTGCTTCTCAGTTATATATGTCATGGGTATGCCTTCCAACCACTTGGTAAAGTACTCAATGGAGGTTATGATGAACTTCTAGCCATTAGATGAAGTGGGAGTGATTTTTCCAATGAGATCAAGTCCCCATTGCAAAAAAGGCCATGGTGTGATGATAGGATGAAGTTCTTGAGCTAGAGCATGGATGAGGTCCCCATGCTGCTAACATTGTAGGCACCTTTTGATGTAGTCGTGTGCTTCTCTTTCCATTGTATGCCAATAATACCCCATCCTCAACAATTTCTTTGCTAGGGTCATTCCACTCGAGTGTGAACCACAGATGCCATTATGCACCTTAGTTAAAGTTTTCAATGCCTCCTTAATGTTTAAACAACGTAGTAAGGTTCCTTCTATGCTCCTATGATATAGGGTATCTCCTAGGATGACGAATTGGGATGCCTTTTTGAAAAATGTTCATTTTAAGGTTGAAGGTAAGTCAATAGGTAGGACACCTATTCGTAGGTAGGTATGTCATGGTACCAAGGATCACTAGGACCAATAATTTCACACATAAATTATGATTCTGGTACATTGAATTTGAGCACTTAGTTTATTATCAGCTAAGAGTCTCCATATACTCTGAGGGAAATAATGTGCCACTACACTGCTATTTTGAGACCTATGGTTAAAGCCTCATATTCTGAGAATGATGAGGACGACGAGGTCCTTCAATCACTCTACAAACCCAAAATGTTGAATGGGGCTAGGTAAGTCAATTTTTAGGTCAAACACTATGCTTTAGGAAGCTCTCTACCTAAGGACAAAAGCACGGTCCTAGGATGACAACATGGTGTGCTGGCATTCGTACAACTAGACAACTATAGAGACAAGATCAAACATAAGAAAATGAGCTAACAACCTAGCTAACTACTACTAAAGGGCCAAAATAATGTAATTAAGTAAATGAAATAATTTGTAATATGCTAAAACAAAAATACGAGAGTCAAGGTGGAAAGAAGGATCTCACAAAGAAACTTGTTCACCAACTGGCTCCTTGGAAGCACATCCACCTACACACAAGAGAGAAAAAAATATAGGGTGGTTGTATAGGGGTTTACCTCAGTTAGACCCTTGTTTATGTGTTTCCACCTCCATAGACATCCAAGAAAGCAAGATAAAGAAAATAATGTAGTAAAGAGCACTAAATCACTACAAAATAGTAAATGTGCTTACTCAACCAAGTGATAGAGGAGAGGAAAGGGAATCTTACCACCTCCACCTAGAGAACTCAAGGCTTCTTGGGAGAGAAAATGAGAGTACTCAAACCTCTATTGCAATGGTTGTTAGAGTAAAGGTTTTAACTTAATTATGATAATTAAGTTACCTTTATTCCTCTCTTAAGATTTCACTTTAGTTTGCATATTGTGACATTTAATAATTATATTAATTATTAAATGTCTACCTATTAGGCTTACTTTTTATTTTTTTCTTGATCTCCTTTAAAGGATTGATCTTTGTAAATAATTCATTCTATTGTTCTGATAATATATCTCTCATATTACAGAGCTTCCAAACCCTCTCTTGTTTTTTTCTCCATTCTTTTCCTTGTGACAGGTATCTCTTTGCATGGAGGTGTTCTTGGACTCTGAAGTTGGTTTTGACAACTTCTACATGGTATCAAAGTAGACTTGCTACAAACTGTTCTTATTTTGAAGAATTTGGAGCTACAAGGGTTTGATCAGGGTTTCATAGGTTTTTGAGTTGTTTTTTTGTGGATCTAACTTACTTCATTCTTTAGGCTCATTTTTGGCCCAAACAGACCTCGTCGTTAGATTCACAGTGCCCGAAAACCCCTATTTTCATATAAAACTTGTCCAATTTGGACATAGTTGCACTAGAAGGAAAAATAAATTTGTCCCCAAGGCCATACGGCCCTAGGGCATGACTTCTGAGGTGAAAATTTTCATAAAAATCCAAAAATTAAAAAAAAGTTTATTTATTTATTTTTGCACTACCAATGTAAAAGGCTAGTGCCATCGCCGCTTAGCCAAATGGCCACCAACTCTTGCCGTCAGGCCGCCACCTCTGTTAGTCGGCCACCCAACTGCCACCACCGCCGAGCCCCCACCAGCCCACCTCCACGCCACCAGCCACCCAAAGACCACTTTCCCACCACCAACTTCAAGCCCCTAGTCACTGAGAGGACCAGGGGCCATAATTTTTAGCCCACAGGGCTTGTAGGGGGCCAAGTTGTGCCTTTTTTAGCCACTTTCACCAAATCGGGCATATCTTAGGTGTTTTAGCTCAAATTTTCAAATGAAAATAGGAGTTGTAAAGTTGTCTCCACCCTTCGTGATGATGTAGGATATTTTCAAATTTGGTTGCATTTTTACGTAGTCAAAGTCAGATGATTTGTTTGCACTCCGGGGGGCATAACTTTGTCATTTTTGCTTTGTTTTTTGAAAATGAATAGGGATCAGGTACATAATATTCATTCAAAATATTTTTTCCCTTTTTCCTACTTTTTAGCTAAAATATCACTACTGGGTTTTGGTTTCTTGCATTGTGGGGGGAGTTTTTTCTTTATTTTTGTCATTTACTTTAGAAAACCAAAAAATCTTTACATTAAACATTCATTAAACCTCTCCAAACATGGCTGAAAACCCTTCTACTATTGAACTTCTCACACCTCATAACTATCACACTTGGAAGGCATTCATGACACGTCTTCTCAGATCAAAGGGGTTGTGGTCCTGTTTAGATACAATTCAACCAGTGTTGACATGGAAATTTGAGGTTATGTAGCATAGAAATAAGATGGATGATGCTATGGGTTTGATCTCCTTACATGTTTCAAATAGCTTGTTGTTTCATCTTGATGGGTGTAATAGTCCTCTTGAAATGCATACCAAGTTCAATGATTTATTTGGTACCATCATTTAGTTTCGTGCCATCTAGATTGAGGCAAAGTTGACTTCACTTGTACCTAATTCTTTTCCCACTATTGAGGACTTTTTGATGAAATTCAAAAAATAGAGATCTCTTCTACAGGGTTGTGGTAAGAACAAAACAAATGAGGAGTGTATTTACTTGATTCTTTCTAAGCTTCAAGGTCATTTTCAGATCTTCTCTTCGACTTTTTATTCCACCATGGATGCATTGGGAAACCGCTTTACCATGCCTACTTTTGAGGTTTTTTGTGATCGGTTGACACGAGAGTAGGCCAACATATCATAGTTGGATGCTCTCACAGGATCAAAACACCAATCATTGGTAGCACAATCATCTCAGGGGAAGCAAAAGCAAAAAAAGAAACCAAAGACCACAGAGCATTAGAAGGATTCTAGTTCACAGTACAACTTTGATTCACCTTTTCCTAAGGGGGAATCATCGAAGAAAGACAAACCTAAGTGTCCTTATTGTAATAAGCTAGGACATGATGAGTCCAAGTGTTATGAGAAGAAGATAGATGGATATGCCAAATAGGTTTCAGATTTGATAGCTCTTCTTGATCTAGGAAAAATATTCATCACTCTTCTTCATCTACATTAGGCGGGTCTTCTTCTTCACCTTCATTCCAGATAGATGGACAGGCCCCACATAAGGGTCATGCATTATGTGCAACCACCAGTTCACATTCATCTAGATGGCTACTAGATTCAAGTGCTTCACACCATATGGCATCTTCTCAAGACATGTTCTCATCTTTAGAGGTTGCATCCTCACCACACATATTAATGGATAATAACACTTATATGAGTGTATGTGGGAAAGGTTCTATTTACATTGATGATTGTGCATTCAATGATGTACTATGTGTGCCATCTTTTCCACTAATCTTCTCTCCATCTATCAAATTTCTCATAGTGGGACAAGGAAGATAGTTGAGTTCACATCTAATTTAGTGCACATAAGAAACATTCAGACTGGCAACATTGTTGCAATAGGGACAGTTGATCATTTTTCCTCTCTTTCTACAAGAGAGCATGCAGTATCTGAGGTGAAGTTTGGTCAATTGAACTTATGTGTTCTTCCATCTGTTCATTAGACTAGTGTTGAGACTTATACACCTCTTCCTCTTGTTGAGATCACATCTATTTAACAAGATTCCTCTTCAGCTGTGACTGACATTGTAGCTCCACTCATCAAGCCATCAAGTGCAGTTGTTGAGGCCATATCAGAGGATATTCCTTTCCTCATAAATGAAAATTTCAACACACCGGTTATCCCATCTTCATTGGAGATTCCATTTTAGGATCATCTTGAGTTGTTTGATTCACCATCCTATTATTCAAAAACTCATACTGTCATTTATTTCTTTAGTGAGCATCATCGAGGACTTCCATTTTCACCTCACATCTAGGGATTTCCTCTTCTTCAACCATTGGATTTGTTTCTTCCTCTGAGGAGACACATTGGTTTGATCATTGGCACATGGGTTCTCTCATTCTGGGGGGATTTGGAGTCTCTTCTCTCCTATGGTGGGAACATATTTTGTACTTGTGTGATAGAAGTAGTTCTTGGGGGGTCATGTTGAGTCCTCCTTCTATCTCTCTTCTTCTTTCACTCTTGTTTTTCATCTCTTTTTGGAGTAGAGTTTTTCCTGTGAGGTTTTCTCTATTTCTCCACTTTATAGAGATTTGGTTGTGTTCAGGTACCTGATCAGGTCTAGTTGTCAGGACCCTTGTTTTCTCTCATGCATTGTAGTTACCTTTGGTTTCTTGCACATGTTTGTAGTTGCACTCTTGCTCATCTTAAGGGGGGTGTTAGAGTAAAGGTTTTAACTTAATTGTGTTAATTAAGTTACCTTTACTCCTCTCTTAATATTTCACTTTAGTTTGCATATTGTGACATTTAATAATTATATAATTAATTATTAAATGTCTACCTATTAGGCTTACTTTTTAGTTTTTTCTTGATCTCCTTTTAAGGATTGATCTTTGTAAATAATTCATTCTATTGTTCTGATAATATATCTCTCATATTACAGAGCTTCCAAACCATCTCTTGTTTTTTTCTCCATTCTCTTCCTTGTGATAGGTATCTCTTTGCATGCAGGTGTTCTTGGACTCTGAAGTTGGTTTTGAAAACTTCTACGATGGTTTTTGTCCCCAACTTTCTCTATAAAAGTGATGGAGTGATGTATTTGTTGCAATAGAGTGCAAGAATGCTACTTGAATGTTTGAAGTGTATGCAAAAGAGTATGTTGAATCTTGTGAAGTGACTGTAGAAGATCAACTAGATGCTTAGAGGATGAAATTCTTGTTGAAGGAGTGAATTTGAAGGAAAGGGTGAAGAAAACAAACATATTTAGGTTGTTCACTCGAAGATGCTGTTACAACTTGACTCCCAATGAGAAGTGTAATGCCTTTGTAGGCTTAGCCCTAGGAATCTTCTAGGGTCATAAACATTCCACATAGATTTCTTTGCATCGTGTGAGTGTCCCTGACATAAATTCCTCTTTCGACGCTCAAAAAAAGTGCTAGGTGTGATGAAAGCATCAAGATTATGTGGAATTAAGCCTCTGAACTTGGTTTTCTAAAGTGGAGAAGGGAAAACAAGGAATTTGCATAAGCGGTGAAAATTCACTCCTATACATTTTTACCCCTCTATAGTAAGCACGAGTACTGATGAGTGCTCGGTAAAGTAGATCAGGGAAGGAGTAAGGTTAGAAATGTATACCTGAACCATCAAGGAAGCAGACCACAATTTAATGAACTTGAAGGTATAGGGCAAGCAAAGGACTCCATAGCTTCTAAGAACTATAAAGTTGAAGAAAGAAAGCATCTCATAGGCCCATGGACCTACAAGGAAGCAACCCTCAAGATCTCTTGCATGAAGGAAGCCCCATGAAGCAAGTGCCTTATAGGCCCGAAGACCTACAAGGAAGTTGTCCCCCAAAAACTCTCACATGGAGGATACCGAGGAAGCATCCCCTAAGATATCTCGAATGGGGGAATCAAGCAAAGTTCCCTACAAGTTCTTAGTCCTATAGGGAAGGTATTCTCCCAAGATCTCTTGCATGATGAATACCCAAGGAAGCCCCCTATAGATTTTCAACTATGTGGCTCATTTTAGCCCCCGCATCAGCCTTTTTCCCTTCTCAAGATGATCCAACACCCATTTTCAGTAGCCACTCTCACGTGTCCACTTTGCATCATGCTTAGGGGTTTTACTTTTCTTTTTTTTTAATTTTCTAGCATGACATATCCAGACATTAGCACACTGCATGCATGTTCACGCACCGCACTGGTGTCCTGTGATGTTTCAATGCTCAAATATTCATCTTTGTGCATGCTTTCCACTTGTCAAGTCATTTGGTCAGTCAGTGGTAATGGCCTGGGATTCCTTCTAATGGTTGGAGAAGCTTCTTTCCCTTCCTTAAATGTATTCTTTATAACTCATTTAGCGTCTTCTTCTATAGCTAGCTCCATTCTACCAAATTCTAGCTTCACTCCTAGCTTCACTCCTAACTTCTCTCTTCTTCTTCTCCCATCTTGTTCTTGCTTGCATAGCTCCATATAGCTTGCTATAGTAGCTTCAATCACTTTCAAGTTCTCACAAAACCCTTTACAACATCCTTTTGCATCTTTACCTCCCTTTCCTTATGCTTGCGAGAACCTTGGGATTCCATATCCCCTTCTTATTGTATTTTAGCTTTGTGATATGGGTTCTCCTCCTTGAGCGGGGATTTCCTTTATCACCTCTTTTGTGATACAAGTTATCCTCCTTGAGTGGGGATTTCTTTTATCACCGCTTTTGTGATACGAATTCTCCTCCTTGAGTGGGGAATCTTGCTTTTATCACCTCTTTTGTGATACAAGTTATCCTCCTCGAGTGGGGATTGCTTTTATCACTCACACTTGGTGGCGTAGGTTCTACTCCTGAGTAGGATTTTATTTTACCAAAAACTTTGTTCATTTGTCTCTTTCTCTATCTTCTTGGCTATTTGTGGAGGTGGGAAAACCAAAATGGTGGTTTAACTAAGGGAAACCCCTATATAACCCCAACACTTTCTCTAGATATTATGCATGTAGGTTTTGAAGACATTCACATGTTGTAGGTTTCACCACTTGTGTGGTTGTAAGTATTTCTTTTTTTCTCCTTATCTTTTTTATTTCCTCCTCACTCTATTTTAAGTTCTATTATATTCTACTACTTTATCACATTCTATAAATTCTTAGCAATCAAATAACTAGCAGCCATTTAGGCATTTTCTATGGTAAAATCAATTTCTAGTCCATATAAGATGCCAGTGTGCCTCTAAGACACCAGCGCACCATGCTATCATATGTATCCCACACTGACATCCTTTGGTCTAGAGCTTGTTCGTTTATCCAAAAAATCCCTATGACCTACTCTTTCTGATTCTAGAACTCCCACTGCTATTTGTTGAGGTAGTTGAGGGAATGTCACCCCACGAGGCTCTCTGAATTAAGAGAACTCGTTAGTAGAAAATCCACCTCTTCTATAGAAGGTAACCCCCAATATCTCTTGCATGGAGGAAACCCAAGAAAGCACCCTACAGGCTCTCAAACTTGCAGGGGAGCCACCCCCAAGATCTTTCACATGGAGGAGGCTCAAAGGAAGTGCCCTATATGCTTTTTTTCCTACAAGGAGGTATCCCCCAAGATATCTCACATGGTGGAAACCTAGGAGAGTGGACTCCATAGATGTAGGAAGTGGTCACATAGGCAAGTAAGCAGACACTTGATAGTTTGAAATTTTTTTGAAGGGCGTCCCTTGGGGACCCGATGTGAAGAGGCAGTCCACTCAAGGGATGCACAGTTTGAAAATAAATGATTTCTTTCTTCAATTGGACAATCATCAAGGGATATTTCTATAAAGGAAGAGAATGCCCCCATGTGAGGGGAAGATTATAATCGTACCACCTCAAGGGAAAAAATCTCAAGTTCTTTCAAAAAGGATCCTAATTTTGAATGTTGTTTTTTGGAATGGAATGTTTGTAAGGATTTTCGAGAAAAGATCCATTGGCAACGAATGCATTTTCTAAAAATTGAAATGTTGAAGAAAATCATTGTCACACATGAGAGGGGAAACTCAATCAAAGAAGAGAAATAGATAAAGAGAAAGCAAAAGAGAAAAACACAAACAAAGGGCATAGGGGTAGCCTGATATTTTGAGGTTAGAATTGCTCATATATATATAGATATGTATAGTAATAGTATATAAATGAATTGTCATCAACCCCCTACTATATCAGACCATGTGAAGAATGGTACGAGAAGACAAAGTAAAAATAAAATATTGGGTCAACATGGAAGGGAAGCCTAAATGCCCCCAACGCTTTGCATTGTCCCCAATTTATCAAAAATCAGGCACAAACATGGAAGAATGATGATACAAATAGAGGAAGGTTTATGAGACAAAAACCATGCCTATATAAAATCACTAACAAGGGTAATGAGGGTCATCCAGACACGCATAGCACGATCATGGGGGAACACATCACAAAAAACACACATAAAAGATCAAGAAGAGGCCTCCTACTAACATTGATCAATCAAAACGTCATTTGCTTCTTGTGAGCACCTCTTGAATCTACAAACATTATAAACTCCATAAATAAGGTATGTGCATACAAATTTTCTAAATACTCCTATGAGAATGCAAAATTTTTCCTAAACATGATAGTAAATCAAACTAAATTGAAAGCATGAAAGATACATAATGCATATCTATCCCATATTGGATTGGTGCTATTGTTGAAAATAGCCCTTTCCCAACCCTTGATAAGATAAGCTAAATGATGAAATGCTTTGAAGATGGAAAATGCTAAGATTGTGGAGTGAAATGGACAAGATCAGTTCTCAAATGAAGAGAGTGACCTTGCATGAGGATTGTGGATTTTTGTGGAGGATTTGCTCAAGGATGAAGCCTCTATTTGTAGATTCTCAAATGATAAGAGTGCCAAACATGGAGGATGTGGGACTAAATATTTGGCCAATAAGAAGAGGCCACTTGTCAAGATTTGAGTAGTTGATGCATGTGCAAGATTTGGGAAATGTGCCCAAGAGGGGGAAATTTCAAATTCAAATTTGAGAGTAAATGTTGAGTTTGACTTGTGCAAGGGGACATGTAAGAGACATGTAAGACCTATTAAATTCCTTGTTGGATGTACCTTTCAACTTTCCTTTGAATTCAAATTTTAGAGAAGATGCCATGTTGAGTGAAAATGTTGATTTAATAAATCAATAAATTGATTTATTGGTGCAAGTGGCAAAATCTAGAGAATCCAAGTGATTAGGATTAGCATTTAATCATGGTTAGACTAGCTTAATGATGACTAGGTGAGTTTGACCTCTTTGACTTAGATATTTGATTTATTTAAATCATAAAAGGAGAAATATGAATTAGATTTAATTAAATAGATGTTTGATTTATTTAATTAAAGGGATGATGATAGGATCAAGTTTGATTTATTTTATTTAAGCTGATGAATTTAGGAGATTGATAAATAAACTTGATTTATTTGTTGAATGGAATATGATTATGCATGATGCTAATTTTGCGTGTCTACATTTTTCCCCTCTTTGAAGCAATGTACTTGTTGTGTTGGTTCAAAGAATAAACTTGCCGCGATCAAAATTCAAAAAATTTCTAATTTTTCAGATGCCCCAGTGGAAAGAAGTACACTGGTACATTGCCCCCTTGAGAGATCGAGCGAAAAGATTCAATTTAAGGGTCAATCTCATGATAAAGAGGTTCAAAATGGATGGTTATGGATGATGATGCAAATGAGATGGTTTTAAGATGCTTAGAATAACAAATCTATATTATCTTAAACAACTTAAATGATGATATGTTGTGAAATGGATGAGATTGATGTTGTGATATACTATGATTATGCAATGGATAATTTATGAGATGCTTAGACTAACAGATCTATATTATGATGATGATGCAAATGCAATGCATATGAAATGATCAATGTTTCCTATTGTGTATGATATGAATGATATGTGGTACGCTGACAGTTTTCTGGATGCAGGATGGATGCATGATGGATGCATTGATGATGTTGTTAGTGCGGAAATGAGATGATGACAAGAGGATCCCACATGTTTATGATCTGACAAGACTTTATGAGAGATGATGATGATAGATAGATGATAATGATGATAGATGATGATGATGATGATAAATGATGATGATTTTCTTATCAAGGATTGGGATTTTAAAAGGGCTACTTACCTTATGTTTGATAACACACATAGCTACAATGCATCAAGGTATAAAGAACCAAGATGGCATTGTACCTAGTGTGATGGAATTTGACTCGACAAGCAGATAAGAGTATTCTTGTTCACACTTGACATACAGAAACCTTGCTAGGACGTACCTAACAAAGCAAGTATTCGCCAAGTTATTTTACAAGAACATCCAACAAGCACATCAAACAAAAGATAATAATTGTTGCCCCATTCCTATCTCTCTAAATCCTTCATTCGATATATCGAGAGGTCCTTGGAATGACCACAATAAGATAAATCAAAATAAAAGATCAAATATACAAACAAGCCAATGTTCTTCATATCCTCTAGCCAAAGGGATTTGTTTTGATAGGATAAGAATCCAAAGTGATATCCAAAAATGATGCCCATTGTTGGAACGATATATCCTAGGACATGCATTGTATAGGATGATGATGGTTTGATAAGTTGATTGATAGGCTGTTGATATAAAGTTGATTGACATGTTTGAAAGTGATCAAGAGTTTGATTTTGTGTTTAATGATTTTTTGCTTCGATTTAGATTTTACGATTGAAGTTTGCTTTTTGTCGATTGCTGTGATTGTTTCTATTTTTTTTGCCAAAGGATGAAGGTGATGATTAGTTTATTATGGATGATTGATTATTGCAGTGGAAGCGAGATGAGGTGGATGGGTTTTTTCAAATATTTGGATGTTTTTGACATTTTGAAATGTTTTGAGGCTATTTTTTGGGTTTTTGGATTTTTTGCGATGTTTTTGATTTTTTAATTTTTTGAATGTTTTTGGGATTTTATGAGATTTTGACCAAGAAACTAACCTAAAGACCTATCCTAGGGGTCTCGAGGGTTGATCAATAGATTAGCCTTGCCTATGTTATACATGCAGAGACCATGTAGTTCGACTGACGGCTTGACCGATTTATAGATGATGATATACATGATGAGATGCCAGTTTATTATGACAAAGTCCTATAGGATTGAGCTAAATGTCTTAGGGGATGATCAAAGATCAACCTTGCCTATGTTTAAGCTCAGAGATGACGTAGTTCAGATTCAAATGTTTTTGACATTTTCCAACTTTTATGAATGTGTTTTTGTATTTTTTGATGTTTTGGATGTTTTTGGATTTTTGCATGATTTTGATGATTTGGATATGGATGTGTGATGATATCAGTGTTCTGTTTGGGATTTTATTGAAAACCAAGCTAAGGTTGATTGATAAAATTGACGGATTGATGATGATGATAACATTGTTGAGGATGTACAACAATGCAAGGATAATGTTAAGCAACACAAGGATTGAGATGTCGATCGGATTGATGATGATAACATTGTTGAGGATACACAACAATGTAAGGATAGTGTTAAGCAACACAAGGATATCCCGAGATGATGATGTTTTGATTGGATTTGATTGATCGTGATTGATGAATCTTGGTTTGGAACAAAAGATGTTTGGATGATTTGATGTGACATTTGATGTGCAACTTAGATGCGACTAATATCGATTGATGTTCGATGAAAGATGAAGACTGATAAGGAATGTGTTCTTGTCAAAATATGCCATGGGATAGTGATTTAGATTTTTGGATCACAGATGCTTGACCAATTTGATTTCATGTTTGTCGATGTTCAGATCGCCACATAAGTTGGACGATATAGATCAAGATTTATTCTTGAAGCAAGATGCAAATACCTTCCCCTAGTGTCTAGCAATGTATGGAATTTTATGGATGGATGCTCGGATAGGTGTATGGATGGATGGATATGGTCGGCATGCAAAGGATGCCAAGGATTATCTTGTGATAAGATATAGTGTTCAAATAAAGAACGCTCATTTGGATAATGCTTCATGGCTCAAATAACATTGGGTAGGATAGGATCAATGAAAATGACCCATGTCAAGATGTTTACCATCAGCAAGTGTAAAGTATGCCCCAAAAGTTCATCAAGATCAAGATAACTCAGATGATGGTTTCAAATGGATGAAAACAGATTGCATAAATGGTTTATCAATGAATGGATTTATTATGGATAAGATGGATGGAATGCTCGATTTATTATGGATGGGATGAGATGCTTCCACCTGAACTAGCGCACATAGATGCTCGATTCCACACATGACACCTGCTTGCTAGGTTTTCATCATGGTACCTACCCAAAGCGCCACCGTAGTGGTTTTCACTAGAGGACAATTTTTTTATCTTTATTGTTTTCAATCCTTTTTCTGATTTTTTTGGATTTTGATATTTTTTTGCTTTTTTGATTTTTTTTAATTTTTTCTGAAAGCTTTTAAACTCATGCTAAATCACAAGGTGTTGCTGATGTAGATGCCCCTATCATAATGTGCCATCGATATCCTGTTAGAAGAAGTTGCTTTGCTAAGATACATGCACTTGAATACAACTTTTAAGATTCTTCATCTGCTTCATTGATACCAGAGTTAACTTTTTCTTTGTGTGCACATCGTGATAGAGTGCCTTTTGAATCCTTATGATGAAGGGTCATTGCCAAAACATGGTCAATGTGAGAACTAGATATCTTGCGTGGAGGCGTGGATGGAATGTGTTTAGGGATAAGAGATGAATTGGTTGACAATTTGGAACCTTTGACTCTCCAAACTTGGGAAGATGAGCAATGATGGGTGGATATGGAAGTGTGCATGGAATTTAGACCAATTTCTTGATACACTTTGTACATCACTTGAAAAGCTTTATTTTTCTTTTGTGGACATCTTTTATGGATACTTTTCCCTTTTTTATTCTTCCCCATAGTTTCTTTGACTGATGGAGTCTGATAGGGATGATCTTTCTTTGTATTATTTGGTATCCATATGTATTTGATTTGTCCATTATTCTTCTTAGCTTCTTTTGCTTGGATAACATTCTTTGTAATTTGATTCAATTCTTTCTTTTGGCATTGGTCCCAATTCATGGATGGGGTGATGGGTGGATGAAGATTCATGACGTGACTGGTTGTAGTATTGGCATTGGTTTCACCATAGGGACTCTTCGTGCTCCCTATGTTGACATTTGTACTAGATAAAGTTGCCCCCAGTATGGTAGAAGTAGTACCTTCATGCTTTGATTCTGCCTTTTCTGAGATGTCTTGTTTGATAAGAATTCTCTAATAGATAGCCATTGTAGATGATGTTAGTTCAATTTGTTGCTCTGCTAACTCTGGAATATCTCATTTTTTCTAATAGACTTCCTTGAGTAGATCATGTTGGATATCTTTATTCATGATGTCCTTAGTCTGGATTTTGGATATATCTGATATTGTTGTTGACAACTCTATTTGATTGTAGGAATCAATATCTTGCTCTTTTTGTGTAATAATGTCAGGAGTAAAGGGATCCTATTCTGAATGAATATCATCTACATGTCCATCCACAAAAATCATCTCATGGGTAGATGGAGGAGTATGTGCTACATGGATATGATCATCTTGCATAGATAGGAGAGTGTCCATTAGATTATTGTAGTATATTGAAGATATAAATTCTTGATCTTGAATGATTTCGGAGTTGCTTTCATCATGCTTTGGATTAAGTTCTTGACATGGTTTAGTTTCAAAGGATGGATTGCTTACAAATGGTTCTTGGATATCTTCATTAGGCATGGGAAGTGGCTTAATTTCCTCTTGATCTTTGAGTGAATCAAGATCAAGTGTTGAGTTGAAGTTTCCTTCAATATCGACAATCATGAGGTCGAAGGATGTCAATATGTCTTGGAAAGGACCATTGCTAGACTTTGGTGAGAGATATTGATCATGTTTTAGAATAAATTCTTGAGATATACCTTCTAACTCATTCGGCGATGTAGACACATTTTTGACATGATCATTGGTCAATGAATCGTGCATTATGTCAATAGGATCAAATAATCCTAAAACTCCTTGAAATAGATCACTAAAAAGTGGCTCTTGATGTATGGTGAGTTGATCATCAAATGGGGTAGAAACATCCTTAATGTGCTCCTTAATTGAGAGATTTTGAACATTGTTTTCAATAATTGTGATGGCAAGATTGCCAATGCTTTCAACCATAGGGTCAAGTGATGTTGATATTTCTTGAATTGGATCATTGTTGGATATTGTTGGCGGATTTTCATCATGATTGAAAAATGATTCTTGATGTATGTTAATTTGATCATTCGATGAGGTGGAAACATCTTCAAGGTGTTCATTGATGGATAGACCTTGATCATTGTTTTCAACAATTTTCATTTTTTGTGTTTGTGCTTGCGTTTGTTGGGAAGCTTGAGAGGCTTGTTGCACTTGTTGAGCTTGTATTGCTTGTTGTGTGGCTAGATATTGTTGGATGGCCTTTTGGTAGGCATGGTGAGATTTTAGCACAATGTCATATTGTCTTGCTGCATTTGGTTTTGGTGGTAGTGTTGGTGGATTTAGAATTGTATTGGATGTAGTGATGAGTGGTTGAGATATGATTGGAGTGATCATGGTAGTGAGGGGTTGAGATATGATGGGAGTGATAGGGGTGGATGGAGTGATCGAGGTGATAGGAATGGTCAGAATGACCGAGGTGATAAGTCCTTGGGAGACCACATTTTGATTTGTTGAGATTGATGTTGTCATTCGATTAGATACCATTAGTTGGTGTGATGTCAATGGTATATTCAAAGGATTTGATGTGATGATTTGATTGGTGTTAGGTGGATTGATTTGGATGGAGTGATTGGTGCTAGGTAAAGGGGGAAGCCCTAAACCAAGGAATGATGTTGATATGGGTAATGGTGGTGGAGATGTCTCTTGGCATAATGACTCAACTATTTTCATAAGTGTGGCAATTTGATCTAGCCAAATTTCTTGATTTCGATCTTAACTCCCTTGATATAGTTGATTTTGCTTGTGTTTAAGCAGATTTGGAGTGTGTACTTGTGTTTGATTTTGGAAAATGTTCTAATTTGGGATGACACTCAAATTTGGCATAATAGGTTGAAATTGACCATTGTCCATGTTTGAAATATTCGTATGATTTGCAAATTTATCCATCCCAAAGTTTGTTGGATTCATGTTTCAAAAACATGTGCTTGGTACATTCTCATTTGGCATGTATGGATTTGGTGGGATGACTTTGTTTGTTTGAAGGCTCATGCATTGATTGTTCGGTTGCTGGATTTGTAGGTTTGGACTTAGATCTACCATCAGAAAAGGTGTCACAAACTTCAATTTGGGCTTACTCACATTTTTTGTACTATTGACATTCATTGAAGGCAATGATCCCATGTATGGTTTATATAGATGTGAGTGTTGAGAATCAATTGACGTTGTAAGGCTTTGATAACTTAGTTGACTTGGGTTACTCGTGATGTATGGATCAAGTTTGTATTCCATGTTATCCTTGTGTTTTGACCTTTCTAAAAAAGTGACCTCTAAGGTTCTTAGGATTAATGACGAGATGAGGGATGAAAGGTGTAAATGATATGAGTTTTTGAACGTTTAGGGACTTTGGATCAATGCTAGACTTAGGGTTTGATTTTGATTGTTTGATTTGGATAATGAACTTGTAAAACCTAAGATGTTGGATGTGATCTTAGGGTGACCTTGTTCAAAGGATTGCTGATTTAATTAGAGGTATGAGAAAGAATGCATTCCCCTACACCTAACTAAAAAAGGTGATTTTTGATTTTGATGATTTACCTAAGTCTAGAATGATGTTTTCAAAGCTCTAAAGTTTTTTGTGGCATGAGATGATAAATGTTTGGGATGGATGAAGTGTTTGATTTAATCCTAAATGAACCTAGGAGGGACTTGTTTACTAGGCCAAGATAGTGAAGAACATGCCTTTCTCTAAGAGTAATTTGAAATTAAAAGACCAATGTTTGCATGAAAACCATATGACGAAAAGATGTCAAGCACTTGTGTGGGGTCCAATTGATTTAATCTTTGCTTAATGGATTCTTTTTACCACAAACACACTCTTGATTAGGCTTTCAACTAAATGTCCAATGTCTCAACTTCATCTCATTTCACAAGATATATTATGTGAAACTTTGATGAATTTAAGGCAAGGGTTACCTATTGTTTAATTTTAGTGGGCAAATTGAGATGTAAATTCAAGTGCTTAGAAACCTCTAAGGATGTAATCCCAAGGGAAAGCAATAACATGAGAATTTGGTCAATGATATTTGCCTCCTAAAGGGTTTGAAATTTTGAGGATCATGTTGAATGTTTTTTTGCAAATGTTTTTGAATAAAGCACTGTGTTTTCAAACCAAGAATAAGTACAAACCCTATGGATGTGTAAGGAAATATTGTTGGATCCCCACTTGGACAAGTCTATCTACGCTTATCTTTAGTGAATGGTTAGATTCTTGACCCCATTGGTTCCCCTCCACGACACTCACTTATATGGGGCAATCAAGCATCCACACCCATGAAACTCCCATGGCATGTTTTCCATTTCTACTAAAGATCGTAAAAGTGTGGGGCGGCTTCGGAACGATCGTTCTTGCACCAACAAATAGATTAAAGTATTTTGAAAAATTCTAGCACATGTGTTCTAGTAAGGACTTTCCGTTCGTGGAGATTGACCGATATGGCAAGAGTCCCCTTTTGGATCCATCTTGTCAGAATCAACCGCATAATACTGGAATTTATTCCAATACCCACATTTATATTCCGACTGGAAATACTCTTGGCTTTAGAGTGTTACTGGTTGATTCATTCCCTTGGGTGATTACTTTTTCCCCAAGGCAGGCCCTCTAGGATAAACAAAAGCAAGCAAAGACAAAATCCGTAACTCAATCAATCTTTGACGGCTCAAAGAAGGAGAATATATGCGATGATGCTCTACTCACACTCACACAAGATGTTCAATTTTAAGCCCAAATCAAAGTGTGTATGGGAAATTATTTATGCAACATAATGTCACCAAAAGCCTTTTTATTCTCAAGATCGTCATGAGGCACGAGAGAAGCGCATACGTCTTTTGATGATATTAATTTGTGTAAATAATTACAAAACAATAAAGGCACACATTCATTTTATCCTTCAAAGCAATGATTTGATTTGTTTTAAGCACCAAAGGAAAGTTGAAGATTGCTTGTTCAATTTTAGCCCAAATTGAAATCTAGTAGGTATCTAAGTTTCAATTTTAACCCTTTGCAAATGAAAAATCAAAGTGTTCTTTTTAAGCCCAAACAAAAATTAGTGTCCTAAGAATGATAAGATAATGATTTCATGAATGGTGTTTAAACAAACACTAAAGTGTCAAAGAACACTTTAATCTTTTGAAAATATCATCTTCATCACTTCTCCTCCTGTTGTTTTCCTTTTTCCTTCTTTAGCCTTCCTCGATTTTGTTGTACCTTCGTTTACCTTCTTTTACCTTCCTTAACACCTCATTTTCCTTCTTTGCTTTTGTTGTTTTCCTTGTACCTTGTTTTTTCTTCAAAACCTCCATCATTTTCCTAAAAGAAAAGACAAATCATAAGATCACATTTTAAGACATCATTTAAGACATTTTAGCATTTAAGGCAATATCTGCCATCTGCCATATACATTTTGATCTATCAATCATAGGATATGAATCAAATAAAACTTTAATGACACATTAAAAATGTGAAATTATATCTCCCTACAACACAAATATAGTGTAAAATTAGAATCATCCCTACTCATCAATCACTAGAAATATTAACACCTTTAAAAGAAAGAAGCATAAGGCTCCGAAAAAATAAATGATGACAATATTCCACAAAGCATTTATTTGGATATAAGTCTACCATGTCACAACTGGCTTTGAAAAAGTAGAGATAGTTTATTGATATTCTCCCAGATGATATTTGAAAAATTAATATAAAGCCAGAGTATGAGGGTTAGAAAGTCTAAAGTTTTATATATAAATGTTGCATTGACTTTCTCTAGAAAATGGCTTCATTGTTTTGATTCTGCTCTGCCCAAAAAGAAAAAAAATCTGCTCTTTGTGGGGGGGGGTTGTGTCCTAGATTCATCATGACAATACTTTTAAGACAGTGCAGACATCATATCAACTATAGAATCCTCAACTGCATCATTAACTTGACCTACTCTCCTCATGATTATTTTTTATTGCTAGTCTATAACTCTTATTTCATTTTGAGGAGACTTGCCAAGGCAGAAAAAATGTTCTGCTTTCTCAAAACAGGTGCGACTTGTCTAAATAAGCAAGCATGATTTTGAGCCCCTGCACAGTGATGTTAGTTAACAAAATGCAATACAGACCATGATGTGATGTCAGAAAAGTTGATTCACTTCTAACAGATCTAATATAAGGCGCATTAAATCAAACAAAAGATCTTTAAACAAATGCATTTGGTAGGTGTAGAACTTAATTCCATAGTCTTGACTTGACATCCTCCCTACTTTGAAATCCTATGCAATCTCTCGAACCAACCTTTGGAAAGGTAGCTTTCTGATCAAAAGCTCAATGCTCTTCTGGTACTTTCTAATTTTACTCAAGATTTTGCACAAATTGTGTCGTCCTATCAACCATATCGAGAGTAAGAGAATTTTATAAAAGTGAAATGAACCAAAACCAATATCCCTGCACTGGATGCTTCAATCTATTCAAAAGAAAGAAAAATTAAAGATCTTAAAAAAAAAATAGCCACCCATAAAAAAATTGTTTTAACAGCGTGAGGTGAGGGATGTTTCACTTAGCATGAAAGTTGTCTCGAAAATCCAATGGCTGAAAGATGTTTCACTTTGCTTTGTGCTTTTCATGGCATAAGTCTTCTGCATTTTTCTATTTTTTTACGTTTTGTGGAAGACTTTGAAAACAGATTTAAAGTTGTGAGTCTACATTCCATTGTGCCCAACATTTATCAGAAATACGTAGATATCTCTATCTCTTCCACACAACAGCAATAGTAGTTCCCATGATGGCCTCACAACCAACAGAGTACCAGTGTGTGGCAGACACCTGTCTTCTAAATGGACACATGTAACAACAAGATCTAATACAATCCATATATAGAAAATGGAAGTAGGGACATTGTTTGAAAACAATAGATACAGAAAAAAAAATTTAAGGCGAATGCAGAGATATTTGAATTTTCTTGAATCCAATTGGAAGTTCAAGCTTTCCTTATTCCATGCCAGCTCTATTGCTCTTCACAAGTAATATTAATGATAAATACCTAATAAAATTAATGGGTGTTGGGTGAGGCATGTAGATTTCAAAGCTGCTGGCCTCGAGAAGTCATGAAAAATGACTTGTACAACTTAGGCCCTCACTATCTTCATTGTCATAGTTAATGATCAGCCGCAGGCCATAGCCGACAAGTTTGTCAAATGGGATGTCATTGATCTGTGAACAACATTAAACCTGAACATTTGAAGTTCACACCATTAATCCTTATTCAAGGTGCAAATGGTTACTTTCTATGATAACTGAGATTGGATGCATAGACAATATACATATAGACTAAGTAATTGGCAGTTATTCAACATCTAATTAGCAGCAATGTATTCAAAATGTGAAAAGCATAGACTAAAGAGATTAAATTTTAGAAAATTTCTTAGCAAAAAAAATATAAGGCCCTCCTTCTAGCACCATATGTGAGCACTTCTCAAATCTGCAAACATTCTAAACTCCATAAAGAAGGTATGTGCATACAAATTTGCTAAATACTCCTATGAGATAATGCAAAATGTTTCCTAAACATGATAGTAAATCAAACTAAATTGAAAGCATGAAAGATACATTATGCATATATATCCCATATTGGATTGGTGCTATTGTGGAAAATAGCCCTTTCCCAACCCTTGATAAGATAAGCTAAATGATGAAATGCTTTGAAGATGGAAAATGCTAAGATTGTGAAGTGAAATGGACAAGATCAGTTCTCAAATGAAGAGAGTGACCTTGCATGAGGATTGTGGATTTTTGTGGAGGATTTGCTCAAGGATGAAGCCTCTATTTGTAGATTCTCAAATGCTAAGAGTGCCAAACATGGAGGATGTGGGACTAAAGATTTGGCCAATAGGAAGAGGCCACTTGTCAAGATGTGAGTGGTTGATGCATGTGTAAGATTTGGGAAATGTGCCCAAGAGGGGGAAATTTCAAATTCAAATTTGAGAGTAAATGCTGAGTTTGACTTGTGCAAGGGGACATGTAAGACCTATTAAATGCCTTGTTGGATGTACCTTTCAACTTGCCTTTGAATTCAAATTTGAGAGAAGATGCCATGTTGAGTGAAAATGCTGATTTAATAAATCAGTAAATTGATTTATTGGTGCAAGTGGCAAAATCTAGAGAATCCAAGTGATTAGGATTAGTATTTAATCATGGTTAGACTAGCTTAATGATGACTAGGTGAGTTTGACCTCTTTGACTTAGATATTTGATTTATTTAAATCAGAAAAGGAGAAATATGAATTGGATTTAATTAAATAGATGTTTGATTTATTTAATTAAAGGGATGATGATAGGATCAAGTTTGATTTATTTGATTTAAGCTGATGACTTTAGGAGATTTATAAATAAACTTGATTTATTTGTTGAATGGAATATGATTATGCATGATGCTAATTTTGTGTGTCTACATTTCCCACTCTAGATCATTATAGGGGGAAGGAGGACAAGCCTACAATGGTGGGATGTTAAGAGGAGGAGCATTTGGCCCTCTCGCAACAAGGGCCAAGGAAGTTGGCCCTGCAAGGTCTTCTTCATCGAACTCTTGTGGAGCTAGGGTCAACTATTTTGTGAAGATTTTTAACAAGGTCGAAACATTATCCACAAAGTTAAAAATGCACCCCTTAGGAGCACCATATTTAACTTCAATGGATGGGGTAGGCTGCACTTGATATTCACCGCTAGGCTCACCGAACGACTCGGGAGTGGTGATGAACTCAAGAGAAGCTAGGATTGGTTCTATTACTAGGGAAAAAAAAGTCAGCACAAGACTACTTTGTGAAGAAGGTGGGCTCCTCTTACATCCTTCACAGCTAGAGGACCATAATCCACCTTTTTCTTTTCTAGAGGAGATGAACTCCCCACAAATGAGGCTAGAGGTGCAGACGAAGAGGAGGAAAGAACCACGGAAAATACATCTGAGTTATTAACCATATCCATGGGCTTTGGAAAATGATAGATATCTGGAATGGATATCAGAAAAGGTGGCTCCACTGAAGGAGGGGTGAACACCTATACCCCTTTGGGGTTAGGTGCATTCACACTCACTGCAAAAGTTAGAAATAGTGTGGGACCAAACTGTAAAGAGGTGGAAGGAAGGGCAAAGGAAGACATTGTAGGAAGCCCTGAAGTAGGGGTGGAAATTTCTTCTTCCTTCCTTTGCAAACCAGCTTGCTTAGTCAATAGAGCCTTTCACTGATGCTTGTGCTTGAATGCAAGGTGATTTATATGATTCTTTAAGTTTGAGGCTAGAGATTGCAAAGGAATGGAAAGCTCTTGCTCAACCATGGGGACATCCACTACAATCATTTTTGGTATAGGATCGGATTCCTCAATGGGAGTAGGAGGAATAGGTTGAGGAATGGTGAGGGGAGTTGACTCAAGAGCCTTGATAGTAGGCCTCTTCTCATTCATTTTTTTGGGAGTAGAAACAGTAGGAGGCCATACATCAAATTCCCTTAAACAACCCTTCTTTCTATCGTATAAGTAGGACCACAATCTAGGGTATTCATTAGGGAGATCTACGATCCTGAGCTTGGGCCTATTGCAAGGAGGAATCATTAGACTCAATAGATAGCCATAGGATTGACTCATCCAATACTCTTCCTAAGAAAGGGGAGAGGGTGAGGCAATTCGAGGAAAGGAAACCTTCTCTTTACCTTTTTAGGAAGGAGAGGAAGCTAGCATGGACTTCTCCTCTCTCTTTTGAGAAGGGGAAGTGGTCGATGAATCTTTCTCCTTCTCTTCTCAGGAGGAGGAGATGACCAACTGTTGTATCACAAGAAGGGTTATTTTTGGCTATCCCTTGCTCCCAGTCTTATACTTTACATAATTCTTGTAAATTAGGTATGTTCTTAGAGGAAGGGGATTGACTTGGGTGGGCTAAAATTGATCCAGTGGATATCTACCATGAGACACCAGGGGCTGATATCCAATACCATGCACTACATGCATGACGCCTTCATGGGATAATTTTAAAAACTTGTGAATAATGAAGGTGATTTCATTCATGGAAGCTAGCAAAGGTATTCCTAGCTTTAGCATGTACATATTCAACTCTAGGATAACATCAAAAACTATGTCAATAGCCTTGGGTCCAACTAGGATGGAAAAAGTTATTGAGTCGTAAGGTTTGAGACACATACCATCGTGTGTATGGATGGTTGATTTTATTTCTTCATATTCTTCTCTTTGTAATAAATTTAATACTAGTGTTTCTTTCGTGATAAAATTCACATAACTCATGGGGTCTACCAAGAATCCTATCATAATGTTACCATTGATACAAGCAGGAATGTAGAAGGGAAAGGATTTAATTTTGAAGGGAAAATATTGTGATGTGAATGTTATGTCCGAAGAACTAGGTGCAGGCAGAGCAATAGGAGTCACCATGACCATGTTAACATAGGCCTTAGGTTGAGTAATAGAATCAGTGGGATCTATAATCATGTAGCAGAATGCGACGAAAATGGGTTTGTGTATATTTGCAATTCACTATTATATTTTTCAACTAATTTGTTAGTATTTTTTTTACTCCGATCGAGGTGAACGGTATCGTTCTTGAATCAATCCTATATCTCATGACGCGGTCACATACAACCTTCAATATCATGTTAGTTAACCTAATGGTACTGACTGTAGACATGCAAAAGTATCATTATTCACTTATTTTACATTCACCCACTCATTAAATTAATCAAGCTCATCAAATCCATTCACCAAGTAAATCAGGACTATTAAATAAATTAACTTGTCTCACATCAACCTTTAATTAAATAAACAAAACTTTATTTAATCAAATCTCCAAATGCATATTCCATCCCTTTTTTATTTAAATAAATCAAAATATTTAAGTCAAAAAGGTCAAAATCATCCTAATCATCATTAAGATAATCTAATCCTAATTAGCCTAACCTAACCACCCATCACATCCTTTAGATATTCCCACTTGCACAAATAAATAAATTTATTAATTTATTAAAAATTTTATTTTCTTTCAACTTGGCATAAAAAATAGAATATTCCCTTAAGTTTGAAAATGATGAAAAGTTGACTTGTCCCTTCCAACATTGCATTAACTTCTCATTTTCATGTCCCCCTCTCAACATTTATGTCACAAATTTTAATTTGAATCTCCCTCTCTTGGGCACATTGGCCAAAACTTGCACATTCCTCAACCTATGGCAAGTTGGCAAGTGGCCTCTTTTCATTGGTTTGTTTTTAGTCCCAAATTCATCCATTTGGCCATTCTCTCATCAGAATATTCTATAAATGAAGGGCCTCATTCTTCATCAACTTATCTACATCTTCATGCAAAGTTACTCTCTTGGTTTGAGAACTAATTTTTCTCTTCATCACCATTGCATCTCATCATTTCAGTTTTTTAGCAAGGATTGGGAAAGGGTCATTTGCACATTTGACACCAATCCAATATGGAATAGGTATATGTTATGCTTTTGAAATGTCTCTAGATTTCTCTTATTATTTGTTGTATTTTGAAGCATTTACATGGTATTTCATAGGATTATTTTTGAGGAATTTGTAGGTACTAACCCATGCTTAAAGTTTAGTGTTTGCAGATTTTTATGGATGCTCACATATGGTGCTAGAAGGAGGGATTTTTTCCAATTAAATTCATAGGAAATTTCTATTTCTGTTATTAGATTTGTTTTAGCTTTTTGATATTTTGTGCTCTTAAAACATAAGAAAGTCTTTCCTATAATGAGGTTTTTTTTTTTCTAAAAAAAAAAAATCCAAACATAGCACAAGATTAATGTGAAGCCTCGTACAAATGGGCATTTCTGTTTATTAGAAGTGGGTGCATTTAACTTTACACCAAAGATGCATAATTCTTAGGTTGTCTATGACGCATATTTTGAAATCTTACAAGATAGGCTCTGGTTTATATCAAATGCATACTATTGGTATTCTATTTAAGGAACACCAAAAGCTTCTGTAGTTTTCCTATGGTGTATTGTCTTTAAAGCCACTCAGATTGCTTTCGCCATAAAGAGTTGTGTTTTTGGTTTTTGTGAAGATTGCTGGTCAAAGGTTGTTGGACATGGCTCTGCACTACCACTTTCATTAGCTTGAAAGTTTCTTAATTAGCATTTATAGTCACTAGTTTTACACCTTCCAGTTATAATACTTTGAAAGTTCTCTTTTAATGGTGTTGGAGTTAAATCAATCTCAATTGAAATAATTGCATTTGAATTACAAACCTATTTAGTGTGTATCCTACAAATATTGTATTCCATGAGACCACATTTCCACGAGGCATTCTGTCAAATAGTGTACACATCTTGCCTCATTCATCTTGTCTCATTCCTTTAAAGCGATCTGTCAAAACAATTTGAATGCCTTGTCTATGCCTTCACCCAAGGCAATCTGTCAAAAATATATCACACACATTCCCTATGTTTACGTATTCTGCATAGAAGCATTTTCCAATAGTTCACGTACCTTGTCTATGTTTCCACATTCTGCACACACATTTATCATGATCATTTATAGTGATTCTATACCAAATAATTTCAGTGATGCAGATTTGGAAATTAGTCTAAGATTTTAAATGTTGCAGTAGATGGGTAATTCATTAATTTGATAAAGGAAGGAAATCAGAGTGGAAAATATTGAATGTAGGGCCTACCAAACAATATTATAATACACAAGTTGAGGGAAACACCTTGATCTAAGTCAAAGGAAGTAGATCACATGAAAAGATGTGGTGCCCAAGTCAAGTTTCAGTGCTAAAAAATGAAGGATATGTACTATCAAGTGTTTCTTTGTTTATTGTGAAAATTTTTTATTGAAGAGTGCATTTAGAAGAAAACTTTTCTTGATATTTGTTTTCTTGGGAGAATGTGTTTGAATCAGGAAGATAAGATGGGATCGATAGACTGATATCATTGATGTCTTGTATTTAGAATACCTAATCGTGATTTCAATTTCCCTCTCCTCATATGGTTTTGTATTTATTTCTTTCTGTATAGATGAGTATAGTTTTTAATTGCAATGTTGTACAGAATCATAGTCAATTAAAAATTCCATTGTGTTCAAATTGACGCATTTGTGCAGTTTACTATGCAATATTTAGATTGTTTCCTCAATAAAATTAATACATTGAAATAAGCAAGAATTTTGCTTCACTCTCATCAATCTACGCTTTAACTTCTATATCGATCAATGATTAAACTACACATATGGAAATCCACACTATTTTTAATATTATTCCTTGTGTATAGTCTTTAAGTTTGAAAGTTGAATGTTTTGTATTTCACTTTTTTAACTTTTAATTTGAGCATACATCTTCATTGATTGGCACTCCTTATTTATGATTTTATGCAGGGTTACATAAATGAGAATCAAGATCTTAACTTAAGATTTTTTGGTTTTAATTTGTCTAATTCCTGATTGTTAGTGAGGATTGCCTTGATCTTATTTATAGATATGAAAGAAAGTGCAAATTGCGGAAGTATTGAGATTATTTTTTTGAGTTGTTTGTATGCCTTGTCAATTTTATGCTATTTTGTGTCTTTAAAAAAATTCCTCAAATAATTGACATTTTTATGTGTTCTTTTATCATTTTGCAAATATATACATAACTCTTATTTGTGATGTTTTTAGGAAAGCAAAGAAGGTACAAAGGATAACGAAGGAAAGTGACGAAAACAAGGCTAACGAAAGACCATGAAGGAAGGTGAAAGGTACAAGGAAAGTGAAACGAAAATGAGGAAAGTGACAAAGGAGAACAAAGAAAAGAAAAGAAAGAAAATGAAGAACAACGAAGCATGAAGGGGATAGATTGAAATATCAAAGTGTTTTTTTAAACACTTCTCCAAGAAATTGTTATTTTTTTGTTCTTAGGACACTAATTTTCATTTCCTTTTAAAAATAATCTTTCAATTTCTTCTTGCAAAGGTTAAAACTAACTTTAGGATCACAACTTACTAGATTTTGTTTCTTGGATTAACAATTGAACAAAGTGTTTCTCATTTTTCTTTTGGTGCTTAAAAAGAACTCACATTTTTCCTTGTGGATTTAAAAAGAACAAGTGCAACTTTTTTTTCGCGAAGGCTTACTTAAACTAAAGGCATTGAAAAAGGACATATCCACTTCTCTCGTGCTTTATAGTGATCTTGAGAATTAAAAGGCCTTTTTCATGACTTTAGGATGAGATAAAGCAATCACCTCCACACTTGGATTTGGGTTTAAAATTGAACAAGGTCTTGTGCGAGTGTGAGTGGGGGCATTATCGTGTATATTCTCTCTCTTTGTTGCCATCAAAGATTGGTCGAGTTACGGATCTTGTCTTTACTCACTTTTTTTTATCCTAGAGGGCCTACCTTGGGGAAAAAGTACTCACCCAAGGGAACGACTCAACCGGTAACACTCTAAAGCCAAGAGTATTTCCAACTGGGATATAAATGAGGGTATTGGAAGAAATACCAATATCACGTAGTTGATTGTGACAAGATGGATCCGAAAGGGGACTCTTGTCGTATGGGTCAATCTCCATGAATGGAAAGTCCTTATTAAAACCCATGTGCTAGAATTTTCCAAAATCCTTTAATCTATTTGGTGGTGCAAGAATGGTCATTCTAAAGCTGCCCCACACTTTTACGGTCTTTAGTATAAATGGAAAACAAGCCATGGGAGTTTCATGGGTGTTGATACTTGGCTGCCCCGATTGATGTTAATGAGTCATGGAGGGGAGCTAGTGGGGTCAAGTATCTAACCATTCGCTAAAGATAAGCATAGATGGACTTGTCCAAGTGGGGATTCAACAAATATTGTCTTACGCATCCATAGGGTTGTACTTGTTCTTGGTTACAAAATGCTTTACAAATTTGAAAAAAATTGCAAACAAACATTCAACATGATCCTTAAAATTTCAAACCCTTTAGGAGGAAAATACCATTGACCAAATTCTCATGTTATTGCTTTCCCTTGGGATTACATCCTTAGAGGTTTATAAGCACTTGAATTTACATCTCAATTTTCCCACTAAAGTTCAACAATAGGTAACCCTTTCCTTAAATTCATTAAAGTTTCACATAATATACTTTGTTAAATGAGATGAAGTTGAGACATTGGACATTCAGTTTGAAAACTAATCAAGAAGTGTTTGTGGTAAAAATAATCCATTCAGAAAAGATTAAAAAAAATTGGACCCCATACATGTTTCTCCAATGATTTCACGCAAAATCAAGATCAAGAAACCAAAGGTGAAAGCCCATAGTCTAAAAGCCCATCAAGAACGTCTCTATGTTATACGAAGTCAAACAAAGACTACTTTTCAACTTTTACAAAAAGGCTTCAAGAAACAATCCCGGTTTGTATTCATTCTATTACTGCCAAAACCCAAATCTTTTTAGAGAGTTTGAACATCTTGTTTAGAGAAAAGCTTGTTCTTCAATACCTAGGTCTAGGCAAACAAAGTGTCTTTTTTAGGTTCATCTTAGGATCAAAGCAAATCAAAATATTTTTCATCCATCCTTCAAAACATCAAAATAAACATCATCTCACAAATCACCTTTTGGAAAATCTTGAAATCATCCTTCATGCTAGGCTTAATTGGAAAAATAAAAATCCTTGAGACTAAGTCCTTGAAAAAGTTATCAAAATCATCTTGTTTAGCTTAAGTATATGTAGATGAATCCTTCTTCGTATACTTAGTGAAATTATCATCCTATTTGAATAGGTGTGTGGGTAGATGCATCCTTCTCCCCACACATATTCAAATTATCATCATTTGAGAAAATTCATCCTTAGATAATCATTCAAACATCTTAGGGTCTATTTGTTAAAAACCCAAATCAAAATCAAAATCAATCAAGGAAAAATCCCAAATCAAAATCTAAAACATATCCGAAGGTCCCAAAAGCCTAGTATCTCCTTCAAGATTTACCAAAGGATCATAGCATCCACATCATTCATCTTTCACATCATCATCATATCACCTTTCGATCCCCAAGATATCCTAATTTTTTTTCACTTTAAGGCGTAAAATAAAGATCAATTCAAAGAAGTCAAGAGATTCATCTCCCATTCTTAAAAATTGATCCTTGTTTTATGGTTCAAACTAGATCTCAATATAAGAAGAGCATGGAAGCCAACAAAGAAACACCTGCTTCAAGTGATTTAAGTCAAACCACTCCTAAAATGAATACCATTGGATCTGGAACTCTCACAGTTAACCTTCCGACATCATCGCAAAACCCACAAGAGGAAAACCAAGGAGAGGATCTTACCTTTGGAATGACTCGTGAAAAAATGACTGAAATGCTTCAAAATCCAAAAAACCATAAAATGATCAACATCATGACGAGGCTCAACCCTTCGTTATACATGCTTGAGCTAGCCAAACAAGGGGCCAAGTTACCTTCAGATTTCGATGTGAGTACCATAATGGAGACATCATTTCTTCCAATCTCATCCACCATTCCCATCTCATCTACACCTCCATCCCAAAACATCATGCAAAACATTCCGCAGATCATGACATCGTTTGCTCCAACCCAATCTAATGTTAATAAAGGAAATGCATTCCTCAATGCTATTCAAACACACCCCCTTGTTAATAATCAAAAATTGGATGCAAACACCGTATTGGAACAAAACATACCCCAAAACCCATTACACAAAAATGTTCCTCTCGCATTCCATCATGATCCATCATCATCATTTTTTTATGCAACACCTCAAACACCTCTCCTCACAAATTCGCAAGAGGAAGGAGATATGTTCGGACCTGGGGGTATTTTTGGCACCATAACATTTTCACAACTTACATTTCCACCACTTCCACCATTTCCATTATCATCTGCACCACTCCTTGGCTTAGGGCTTCCCCCTTTACCAAGTATCGATCAAAACAACATCCTAAATACCAATCAAAGCATTATGCCAAACACTCAAAACTTGTTGTCGAAATTGCAACAATAGAAAAAAAATGCACAAACAATGACAACATCATCAAACACCCCCATAACATCGCAAAGCATGGTCTCTCAAGGGCCAATCACATCAACAATGCCACTTATCACTCAAACCACCACATCAACAACACCATCCACCACTCAAATAATCAACACGACATCACCACTCACCACTACCACAAATGCCATTCCAAATCCACCACAACCCCCACCACCACCAACTTTCACCACATCAAGACAATACAATGCAACATTGCAAGCTACTTTTCAAAGGGGATTACAACAAGTGCAAAAACAAAAAGCCATACACCTAGCTGCTCAACAAGGCGCTCAAGCTACCCAAGCTACACAAGCTGCATTACAAGTGCAACAAGCCCAAGCTTTATTGCAACAACAACAACAACAAGTTGTGCAATCATTGCAAGCACAAAAGGCCACTCAAGGAAAACTTATTTTGCAACAACAAGCAACACAAGCACAAGCTCAATATCAGGCACAACAAGCCTAATATCAAGCACAACTCCTTGCACAAAGACAAGTAGTGCAATTGCAAGCATATAAACAAGCATTAAAGCAATATCAAGAGCAGCAAGAAGTAGAAAAATTGGCATCCCAACAACAAGCATTGTTGGAACAACAAGCATTGTTGGAATAGCAAAAATCACAACAACAAGCACAAATCTTAGCATAGCAACAGCAAGATCAACAACAAGCATTGTTCATACAAAAGCTAGTGGAAGCATACCTCGCTCGACAAAACATACAGATACCATCGAACAACACACCGACCAACCCACCCATCCAACCCATGATTGAAACACCCCAAAACACATTCATCCCACCCCCTGATCCACAAAATGATGTGATAGCACAAATCAGGTTGCTCTCACAACAAGTGTTTGATCTTCAATTAGGACGAACAATGAAGACACGAAGAAACTTGTGTCTGTATCCATTCATTAAGGGATTTGAAATCCCTAAATTTGACAAACATCGAGGGACAGGAAACCCTGAAGATCACATTAGGGAATTCCAAGTTCATTGCATGGAATTCGCATATGACGATACTTATCTGATGTGGCTATTCCCTAGGATTTTGGCAGGTCATGCTATGGAATGGTTCTCTCGCTTACCTTCAGGCATTAGAACATTTCAAGAAATTATAGACGCATTCATTAAGAACTACACATGCAACATTGCAATGGATGTTAGTCTAGAAGAACTCTCAGCTCTCAAACAAGGAAAGGGTGAATCTTTCACTTCATTTCTACAACAATGGCGATCCAAGGCCAATCAGAGCAAGTGGACCATGCCTGAAGAACAACAAGTTTACACCATCATCGCCAACCTTGATGGCCTCTTGGCATTTCATCTCAGGGTTCAAGGCATCACCACATATGATCAATTGATCCCCAAAGTGCTTAGCATCGAACTAGCCCTCATGACTCAACCAGCGAGATTGGCCTCATACCCCGAACAACAAAACAACCTCCCACCATCCAATTATAACAATAAACCTTGCACATGGGCAAGGAACAAAAACATTACCAATGATGGTGTCATTGATGCCAAGGTGGTCATTAGTGCTCCTCGCCAAAATACACCTGTGCCACAAATCCAAACACAACACCAAAACAATCATCACACGACACACCATCCAAACAACAATCCAACAATCAATAATCTCAATGATCAAAGAGGACCACCCCAATGCAAGAGTTATCCTAACTGAAAGTACACCACTTTGGGGGAACCACTTGAAGACATAATGAAGAAGTTGATAGACAAAAAACTCATCAAGGCTCCTTCATTTAGAAATTACTAAGAACCAGATGTCAAACATCCTTGGTATAACGAGAATCAACGTTGCGAATTTCATAAAATCAAAGGCCATACCACAAATAGTTGCATGAGATTGAAAAACATCATTCAAGACCTCATCGATAAAAGAATTATAAACATGGAACAACCTATGGGAAATTAGGATCTTAAGATATATATAAATCTGATGCCAAATCATAATAATAAAGGAAATAACAATGATAAAGGGAAAGGCACCCATGCAAACATGAACCATGTGTACGAAACTATTTTTGCCTCCCTAGATGAATACTGCATAGTCATCACCATCAAAGTGCCCATGCTGATTGTGGAGTCACCATTGCAGGATCATCCCAGCCAAACAAAGTCCCTACATCCAAATCAGTTCCTAATGGCTACAATGTCCTAGATCAACTCAAAAGAACACCAACACAAATCTCCATCATGGAGTTGCTAAAAATCTCATATTCCCATAGGAAAATCCTTGAAGAAGCATTGGCCTCATCCATTATCCTCGCAGACCTTGATGCAGAGCAATTCCAAGCTATGGTCAGAAACATCATTACGCCTAATCTTCTCACATTCTCTGACCAAGATTTCCCTGCTCAACCATCTCACAACTGTGTGCTTCACCTAGAAGTCATAGTAAACAAGAGCAACATCAAAAGGGTCTTGGTGGATGGAGGTACAGGCTTAAACATTTGTTCTCTCAACCTCATCAAACAATTGAAAATCCTAGAGGATTCTATTGACAAAGGAAAGGGTATCACAATAAGAGCATATGACGATAAAGAAAGAGTGTCCCAAGGCATGATCAAACTCCCTATTCAAGTGGGGTCAACTCTCATGGAAACCACTTGTTAGGTCCTAGACCTTGACTTACCATATAACATTCTTTTGGGATGTCCATGGATTCATACAATAAAGGTAGTAGTGTCTACTTTCCATCAGTGCATGAAATTCACACATGAGGGACAAGAGGTCACCATTCACAGAGATCTCGAACCTTTCTCATACTACAAAAATCTTGAAGCAAAGTATTACAAAATCCCCCAAGTACCAAAAAATGATGAGGGCCCATCCACACCATACATTGATCCTGCCACCCTCGCATCCACTTTTGTGACAAAGATACTCTCACCTACTCCACAAGGGAGTAGCATACAATTGGGATACCAAGTGCGAAGAGGCATTCAAAAAAATCAAGGAATATATACTAACACCACTAGTCTTAATGCCACCCATCCCAAAGAAGCCATTGATCTTATATGTGTCAGCAACAACAGTTGCCCTTGGAGCTCTCCTAGTGTAGCATGATGAAAATAGAATGGAGAGGGCTATCTATTACATCAACAAGACAATGGTTGGTCATGAGCTAAACTACTCATTCACCAAGAAAGCATATCTCGCAGTAGTGTTTTCCTCTCAAAAATTTAGACATTACATGTTGGCACACAAAATAAAGTTCATCGCCAAAATTGACCCTCTCAAGTATCTACTATCAAAGGCAATGCTCATAGGAAGAATGTAAAAATGGGTGATGATATTTTCAGAGTACGACATTGAGTATGTCGAGTGGAAAGCAATCAAGGGTCAAGTTATTACAGATCAACTGGCAGAGGCACCAATCTATTTAGAGAACCCTCTTGTCTTAGAGTTTCCAGATGAATCTATTTTCAACATCAATGTAGCTGACCACTGGAAACTATACTTTGATGGCTCATACACACAACATGGATTAGGAGCTGTTGTCTTCTTCATCACTCCACAAGGGGATTGCATACCAAGGTCATACAAACTAGAATTTCCTTGCACTAATAACATTGCGGAATATGAGGCTTTAACCATAGGTCTCAGAATAGCAGTGCAGTGGAACATTGTAGCTCTCAGTATATGGAGACTCCCAATTGATCATAAATCAAGTGAATGATGAATACCAGACCAAGGATGACAAGCTCACTCCATACAAGAAATTGGTGGAGATTCTAATGGAATCCTTCATGGAAATTACATTTGAGCAGATACCTAGATCCAACAACAGAGCAACAGATGCCACGGAAACAATTGGGTCCCTACTAGATATCCTCAACAATGTTCCAAAATATGAATGCCTGATCGAGCAGCTTCTCGTGCTCAAATTTGAGGTACCAGAATCATAATTTGTGTGCAAAATCGTTGGTCCTAGTGATCCTTGGTACCATGACATTTACACATACCTTCAAATAGGAGTCATACCCGCTAACTTACCATCAAACCTAAAAAGAACCTTTGTTAAAAATTCATCCAAACTTTTCATCCTAGGAGATACCCTATATCGTAGGAGCATGGAAGGAACCCTACTACATTGCTTAAATGTTGAGGAGGCATTAACCACTTTAACTGCAGTACACAATGGTATCTGTGGTTCACACTCGAGTGGAATGACCATAGCTAAGAAGCTACTGAGGATGGGGTATTATTGGACCACAATGGAAAGAGAAGCACATGATCATGCCAGAAGGTGTCTACAATGTCAACAGCATGGGGATCTCATCCATGCACCAGCTCAAGAGCTTAAACCTATTGTGACACCATGGCCCTTTTTGCAATGGGGACTCGATCTCATTGGGAAAATCACACCCACCTCATCTAATGTCCACAAATTCATCATTACTGCAATTGATTACTTTACTAAGTGGGTGGAGGCCATACCCATGATGTAAATAACTAGGAAGTAGATTTCCAAGTTTATCCTGAACTACCTTATTTGTTGGTACAGTGTCTCACAAGCCATTATCTCAGATAATGGGACACCATTCAAAAATTAGGATGTTTGTGACTTGTGTGAGAAATTCAA